>JARQOD010010303.1:0-27906 GCA_033576555.1 Oophaga sylvatica | reverse complement strand
TATGCTAAATGACTTTTTTTCAACTGTATTTACACAAGAAAATCCCATGACAGATAACATGATCAGAGATAAAAAAATTTCTCCATTAAATGTCACATGCTTAACCCAGCAGGAAGTACGGCGGCGTCTAAAAATCACTAAGTTGACAAATCCCGGGTCCGGATGGGATACACCCCCGAGTACTGCAGGAATTAAGTACAGTTATAGATAGACCATTATTTTTAATCTTTAAAGATTCCATAATAACTGGGTCTGTACCACAGGACTGGCGTATAGCAAATGTGGTGCCAATATTCAAAAAGGGGGCAAAAACTGAACCTGGAAATTATAGGCCAGTGAGCTTAACATCTACTGTGGGTAAAATCCTGGAGGGTTTTTTAAGGGATACTATTTTGGAGTATCTGAAGCTGAATAACCTCATGACACAGTATCAGCATGGGTTTACGAGGGACCGTTCTTGTCAGACTAATCTGATAAGCTTTTATGAAGGGGTAAGTTCAGGACTGGACCAAGGGAATGCAGTGGACGTGGTGTTCATGGACTTCTCAAAAGCTTTTGATACAGTGCCACACAAAAGGTTGATACATAAAATGAGAACAATGGGGATAGGGGAAAATATGTGTAAGTGGGTTAAGAACTGGCTCATGGTAGGAAACAAAGGGTGGTTATTAATGGAGCACACTCGGACTGGGTCACGGTTAGCAGTGGGGTACCACAGGGGTCAGTATTGGGGCCGCTTCTCTTTAACATATTTATTAATGACCTTGTGGGGGCATACAGAGTAGTATTTCAATATTTGCAGATGACACTAAACTCTGCAGGGTAATAAATACAGAGGAGGATAATTTTTATATTACAGGAGGATTTATGTAAACTAGAAGCTTGGGCTGATAAATGGCAAATGAGCTTTAATGGGGATAAATGTAAGGTCATGCACTTGGGTAGAACAAATAAGATGTATAATTATGTGCTTAATTGTAAAACACTGGGCAAAAACTGTCACTGAAAAAGACTTGGGTGTATGGGTGGACGACAAACTCAAATTTAGTGGCCAATGTCAGGCAGCTGCTGCCAAGGCAAATAAAATAATGGGATGCATTAGACGAGGCATAGATGCTCATGAGGAGAACATAATTTTACCTCTATAAAGTCACTGGTGCGACCACACTTAGAATACTGTGTGCGTTCTGGTCTCCGGTGTATAAGAAAGACATAGCTGAACTGGAGCGGGTGCAGAGAAGAGCGACCAAGGTTATTAGAGAACTGGGGGGTCTGCAATACCAAGACAGGTTATTACACTTGGGGTTATTTAGTTTGGAAAAACGAAGGCTTAGGGGTGATCTTATTACAATGTACAAATATATGAGGGGACAGTACAAAGACCTTTCTAATGATCTTTTTACTCTTAGACCTGTGACGGGGACGAGGGGGCATCCTCTACGTCTGGAGGAAAGAAGGTTTAGCCATAATCACAGATGCAGATTCTTTACTGTAAGAGCAGTGAGACTATGGAACTCTCTGCCGTCTAATGTTGTAATGAGTGATTCCTTACTAAAATTTAAGAGGGGACTGGATGCCTTTCTTGAAAAGTATAATATTACAGGCTATATTCACTAGTTTCCTAGATACAGCGTTGATCCAGGGAGCTAGTCTGATTGCCGTATGTGGAGTCGGGAAGGAATTTTTTCCCCAATGTGAAGCTTACTGTTTGCCACTTGGGGTATTTTTGCCTTCCTCTGGATCAACATGTTAGGGCAGGTTAGGATAGGATATGGGTTGAACTAGATGGACTTAAAGTCTTCCTTCAACCTTAATAACTATGTTACTATGTTACTATGTTAGTGTGACGTGCTTCCATCCTTATCCAATACATTGGTTGCAAACAGTATAGAAGTCCACAAAGGAGCCTTTCAGAGATAGTGAACAGTTGTGTGCAGTGTTCATGTAGTCTGTGAGGTTTTTTTTTTGGAGTGCAGATCCCGCTCCATTTAGTTCTTCAACCACTGCTGCTTGTACTCTGCTGAGCGTGTGTCACTGCCTCATCCTTGACATTTTTCTCAAATTGGTGCTGCTACATTCTATTTTTAAAAAAAAACCAATCTATTAGTGTGATGTGCTTCCATCCGTATCCAATACATTGGTTGCAAAACAGTATAGAAGTCCACAAAGGAGCCTTTCAGAGATAGTGAACAGTTGTGTGCAGTGTTCACTGTAGTAGATAAAGGGTGTGCACACAGGTCACGATTGTAATGGTGCTGGTGAAAATGGACCTATGGAGGTACCAAGATCATAAGAAAGTAACAATTCACCGCACACGTCAATCAAATAGATGCAAATAAAGAATATTTATTGTAGTTCACCACATAGAGAGAAGAGTGCCATGTAGCAAAATAAGATACATAACCATATTACACATCAATACCCAACGTTTCGATCCAACCGGATCTTTTCATGGGTAACTGTAGGGAGATCAGAAATCAAAGTCAGTGAAATCAAGCACTAAAAAACAATTATATACATATATACAAATTATACACAAAGTGATACAATTGTAAACAGATTTTAAATGTAAATAGAAATTATTATAGTAGCAATAGTAAGGGTATAATATTTCCCTGTTACAAGTTCTAAGAAGAAAATAAAATTAAAAATTATGAAAATATATAAGATATATAAGATATTTCCCACTGAAGATAAGTTTAAGGGAGCATGAGAAGGTACCTTGGATATATGTATTTCACAGAAATGGCACTTAGATGAATGGCACTTAGATGAAGACAAAATATAGCGGCCCTATATATATAGAGTAGCCAGGTACTAGGGTAAAAAAGGACAAATGCAATTTATAACAAGGCATATATAGATAACAGGGGTCCAAATAGAGAGCATATGTTACCTGTAATGAGGAAGGGCAGTGCAGGCTAAATGAGCCAGAACATAGGTAATGCTGCAGAAAAGAGGATATGCTATAAGGACCCCGTGTTATAAGTGCATCATAGTAGCCTACAGTATCTGATAAGTACTAATACCTGTATCAAGGGGCTTCTCTGTATGGCAGCACTCCCGCGCTATGCCAGCGCTGCTGTGAGTGGCTGTGTATGTTATCAGAGCCCTCTCTGTTTAAATAGAGGCGCCTTGTCACGCCAGGCCGGAAGTGCGTCATCCGGGACCGGAAGTGACGTGGCGCCACGAAGCAGGTGGCTTGCGCATGCGCAGTAGTCATACTGTCGCCATTTTGGTTGATGGCAGGGCATAGTAGGGTGTGTAAGGTAGGGAGGAGCGAGATGAAGGTGCGTAATCAAGCGCCATGTGATGGAAGACAAGCGCATATCTCTGTGCATATATGCTGATAGTAATGTCGCCATATTCATTGATGGCTGGGCATAATAGGACATAATGGGACAGAAAGAAAAAAGTAATATATATTATATTAAGATGGAAATAGGATACTTGAACCGGTAAGGTAGAAATGGAAGATGGTATAAATGGCAATTGTGTAAATGATAATAAGAAAAAATAGGAAAATAAGAGAAATAATAGAAATAAAAATAAAATAAAAATAAAAAAATGAATTAAAAAATAAAAATAAAAAAATAAAGAAATACTAAAAAAGTAAAAAAATGAAAAATAAGACATAAAAATAAAAATGATAAAAAAATAATAATGATAATAATAATGATGAAAATGAAAAGGAGTTGAGAGTAATAAATGAAAATAAAAAGAAAAATACGAAAAGATAAAAATAAAAAAAAATGAAAATAAATGAATAATAGATAAAAAATAAAAAATAAAAAATGAAAAAATGAAAAAATGAAAAAATTGTACATGAAGTAAATACTTACCGGTTAGGCAAGGTTATCAGCGAGTCTGAAAGTTGAATAGAAAAGAGAGGTTAGAGTAGCCAATTAATGTCCCTATTAAGGCCCCTAGGGAATAACGTATCGAGTTTATGTATCCAATACTTCTCTCTAAGTTTCAGGCGCTTGATACGGTCCCCACCTCTGCGTAGTCTCGGTATTTGTTCAATAATTTGGAATTTCAACTGGGCCACTGTGTGGTTATGCTCGACAAAGTGATCAGGAAGGGTAGCCATGTTTTCTTAGTACGTATTGTGGATTTGTGGCTTGCCATCCTTTCCTTAGCATGTTGTGTAGTCTCACCCACGTACAGGAGACCACAGGGACATTTTATTACATAAACGACAAAATTGGAATCGCATGTGTAGAAGTTCTTGAGGAAAGGATTTTCCTGTACGTGGGTGAGTAACTGAATCACCTTTGATAACGTTGGAGCAGGAAGCACAGTTCAAACAAGGGAAGGTACCAAGTCGGCGTGAGGTTAGATACCTTTGTGTTACATTAGGTTGAGTACTGCCAATGTCCGCCCGTACCAGTTTATCTCTAATGTTGGGTGCCCTCCTGCTACACATAAGTGCAGGATTGGAAAATGCTGGAATGGTAGGATATGCCCTTGTTAAGAGTGACCAGTGTTTCCGAATAATGGAATGAATTTTGAACATAAGTGGGTGATATGTGTGGACAAACGGTACTCGCTCCTGATTAACCGTCGGTGGGCGAGGATCCGGAGGGTTTCGAATCCGTTCTCTCTCTGATTCCAATAGTCTAGTGGGATAATCTCGTTCCTTAAATTTAGCAGACATCTGGTCAAGAGAGTGTTCAAAAGGCCGGGGTCTGTCACTATCCTTGTAATGCGTGAAAATTGTGACCTTGGTAAACTGTTTCTAGTGGGTTTTGGGTGGCTACTAGAATAATGTAATAGACTGTTACAATCCGTAGGTTTTACGTACAGATCAGTAGTGAGCTTACCCTGTAGATCCTTCGTGACCATGGTGTCAAGGAATGGAATATTGGCAATATCATAATGTATTGTGAATTGTAGATCTGAGTCTATTGAATTTAAGTAAGTGTAGAATGATGTCAGTAATTCATGAGGGCCTGTCCAAACAAAGAAGACATCATCGATATAACGATGGTAGCATTTAACATGTTCCTGGTAGATCTGAGTTGGATAAATGTGATCCACTTCAAAAATATGCATAAAGGCATTGGCGTAGGCTGGCGCCACGTTACTACCCATAGCGGTCCCCCGTGACTGGACATAGTACGTGTCCTCAAACAAGAAGTAATTCTCATGAAGGATTAGTTTGAGAAGCTCTAGACAAAACTCTATAGAATTATTTGACAGGTTGGAGGTTTCAAGTAGTCTCTTGGATGCTGATATACCCTTAGTATGTGTGATGGAGGTGTATAGGCTGTTGACATCCATTGTGACCAGTAGGCTGTCTGGTGGCGCAGTGTGAAATTCATTAATGACTCTAAGAAAATGGCCAGTGTCCAGGAGGAAAGAATCTGTGGTTTTGACCAATGGTGTCAGAATCTTCTCTAAATAAATGGAGAGTGGTGAGAGTATAGAATCCGTGGATGCAACAATGGGTCTACCTGGGGGATTATTGAGGGATTTGTGAATTTTAGGAAGGATGTAAAAAACTGGAATGATAGGGTGGGGACTGGTAAGAAATGATGCGTTTTTTTTGTCAATTATGTGGTTATCTACTGAGATTCTGAGAAGAGATTGTATCTTAGAGTTAATATCAGCTGTAGGGTCTCTGGAAATAATTCTATATGTCTGTGAGTCAGTGAGCTGTCATTTGATTTCACTGGTGTAAAGGGAGTGATCCATGATGACAGTGGCACCCCCTTTATCAGCCGGTTTGATGATAATTGATTATTATTTTGTAATGATGTCAATGCCTGACTCTCAGTTGGTGATAAATTCTTGCATATAGGAAAAAAGCCAAGTCGTTGTTCGTGAACCAGGGCCTTGACTTCACGATCTACAAATGAAATATACGTTTCTGTTGCATGAAATGTCTGCGGTGGATTATATGAACTAGGAATACGTAAGCCCAACTTATCTATAGAAATCTCTGCAACAGAGACGTCCCCTTGAGGGGACACTCTGATATCAGGGATATCTGAGGAAGTCCCAAAGTGAGTCTTTAGTCTGATGGAGCGGTAAAACCGCTGAAGATCCTTCTCCAGCTGGAATGCATCCCAGTTGGGGTAGGGCAAAAAGACAAATCCTTTTGGAGGACAGACAGTTCCGCAGGAGATAAAGTATGGCTGGAGATGTTAATCACCGAGTTAGGTGTGGTCTTACCTGAGACCTGGTAGTCATTTTTTCGCCTCGATCGTCGGGTCTTTCGTTTCGTTGGAGTCCTCCCCTGCGGTTTTTGCCTAAAAAATGCATTCTGGTAGATCCTGTGGAAGAATCGCTCTCTGTAGAGGAGCCGAATCTGCTATTTGATTGGCTCGCCAGGTGTTGGTTCCAAATGACTCGTTCCATCGATAAACACGGTTGTAAGTGTAGTCGTCTGTGTCTCTTTGAAATTTTTGACGCTTTCTCTCTTCCAAGAATTTCCTCTGATCAGATAAGATTTTCTCAGTTTTTTCTTTTAAACTGGACCAGTCAGATGGTGGTAAAGTAGAGGAGAGCTGGGTCTCAATTGCTTTGATGTTCTCACTTGTCTCGGAGATGCCCTTCTGTAGATATTCAATAGTTAATATAATTATATCAAGAGAGCATTTATTTAGAATTTGTTTAAATCTAGTGCAAAATTCTTCGTTCTCTTTAAAGAGGGTGGGTCGCAAGTTACAGCGAAGACCCCTAGGGATCCTACCCTGTCTATGGTATTCTGCCAAAGTTATACCATGCAAATCGTACGACAGTAGTCGTCGTTTTTCCTTTTCATAGTCTCTTGTCCTTAACTCCTGTGTGGGAGTTGTAAGGAAATCGCTAGCTTTTGAAACTTGAGATAGAATGTTAGAACTAGTTGCTGCGTCATAGGCAAAAGTATCTAAGTTGGACATCTGTTAGACTGGTGCAACAACCCAAGAAGCAGTAATAGAAGTAGATAAAGGGTGTGCACACAGGTCACGATTGTAATGGTGCTGGTGAAAATGGACCTATGGAGGTACCAAGATCATAAGAAAGTAACAATTCACCGCACACGTCAATCAAATAGATGCAAATAAAGAATATTTATTGTAGTTCACCACATAGAGGGAAGAGTGCCATGTAGCAAAATAAGATACATATACCATATATACACATCAATACCCAACGTTTCGATCCAACCTGGATCTTATTCATGGGTAACTGTAGGGAGATCAGAAAATCAAAGTCAGTGAAATCAAGCACTAAAAAACAATTATATACATATATACAAATATATACACAAAGTGATACAATTGTAAACAGATTTTAAATGTAAATAGAAATATATTATAGTAGCAATAGTAAGGGTATAATATTCCCCTGTTACAAGTTCCAAGAAGAAAATAAAATTAAAAATTATGAAAATATATAAGATATATAAGATATTTCCCAGTGAAGATAAGTTTAAGGGAGCATGAGAAGGTACCTTGGATATATGTATTTCACAGAAATGGCACTTAGATGAATGGCACTTAGATGAAGACAAAATATAGCGGCCCTATATATATAGAGTAGCCAGGTACTAGGGTAGAAAAAGGACAAATGCAATTTATAACAAGGCATATATAGATAACAGGGGTCCAAATAGAGAGCATATGTTACCTGTAACTGAGGAAGGGCAGTGCAGGCTAAATGAGCCAGAACATAGGTAATGCTGCAGAAAAGAGGATATGCTATAAGGACCCCGTGTTATAAGTGCATCATAGTAGCCTACAGTATCTGATAAGTACTAATACCTGTATCAAGGGGCTTCTCTGTATGGCAGCGCTCCCGCGCTATGCCAGCGCTGCTGTGAGTGGCTGTGTATGTTATCAGAGCCCTCTCTGTTTAAATAGAGGCGCCTTGTCACGCCGGGCCGGAAGTGCGTCATCCGGGACCGGAAGTGACGTGGCGCCACGAAGCAGAGGAAATTCTTGGAAGAGAGAAAGCGTCAAAAATTTCAAAGAGACACAGACGACTACACTTACAACCGTGTTTATCGATGGAACGAGTCATTTGGAACTAACACCTGGCGACGCCAATCAAATCGCAGATTCGGCTCCTCTACAGAGAGCGATTCTTCCACAGGATCTACCAGAATGCATTTTTTAGGCAAAAACCGCAGGGGAGGACTCCAATGAAACGAAAGACCCGACGATCGAGGAGAAAAAATGACTACCAGGTCTCAGGTAAGACCACACCTAACTCGGTGATTAACATCTCCAGCCATACTTTATCTCCTGCGGAACTGTCTGTCCTCCAAAAGGGTTTGTCTTTTTGCCCTACCCCCAACTGGGATGCATTCCAGCTGGAGAAGGATCTTCAGCGGTTTTACCGCTCCATCAGACTAAAGACTCACTTTGGGACTTCCTCAGATATCCCTGATATCAGAGTGTCCCCTCAAGGGGACGTCTCTGTTGCAGAGATTTCTATAGATAAGTTGGGCTTACGTATTCCTAGTTCATATAATCCACCGCAGACATTTCATGCAACAGAAACGTATATTTCATTTGTAGATCGTGAAGTCAAGGCCCTGGTTCACGAACAACGACTTGGCTTTTTTCCTATATGCAAGAATTTATCACCAACTGAGAGTCAGGCATTGACATCATTGCAAAATAATAAATCAATTATCATCAAACCGGCTGATAAAGGGGGTGCCACTGTCATCATGGATCACTCCCTTTACACCAGTGAAATCAAACGACAGCTCACAGACTCACAGACATATAGAATTATTTCCAGAGACCCTACAGCTGATATTAACTCTAAGATACAATCTCTTCTCAGAATCTCAGTAGATATAACCACATAATTGACAAAAAAAACGCATCATTTCTTACCAATCCCACCCTATCATTCCAGTTTTTTACATCCTTCCTAAAATTCACAAATCCCTCAATAATCCCCCAGGTAGACCCATTGTTGCATCCACGGATTCTATACTCTCACCACTCTCCATTTATTTAGAGAAGATTCTGACACCATTGGTCAAAACCACAGATTCTTTCCTCCTGGACACTGGCCATTTTCTTAGAGTCATTAATGAATTTCACACTGCGCCACCAGACAGCCTACTGGTCACGATGGATGTCAACAGCCTATACACCTCCATCACACATAATAAGGGTATATCAGCATCCAAGAGACTACTTGAAACCTCCAACCTGTCAAATAATTCTATAGAGTTTTGTCTAGAGCTTCTCAAACTAATCCTTCATGAGAATTACTTCTTGTTTGAGGACACGTACTATGTCCAGTCACGGGGGACCGCTATGGGTAGTAACGTGGCGCCAGCCTACGCCAATGCCTTTATGCATATTTTTGATGTGGATTACATTTATCCAACTCAGATCTACCAGGAACATGTTAAATGCTACCATCGTTATATCGATGATGTCTTCTTTGTTTGGACAGGCCCTCATGAATTACTGACATCATTCTACACTTACTTAAATTCAATAGACTCAGATCACAATTCACAATACATTATGATATTGCCAATATTCCATTCCTTGACACCATGGTCATGAAGGATCTACAGAGTAAGCTCACTACTGATCTGTACGTAAAACCTACGGATTGTAACAGTCTATTACATTATTCTAGTAGCCACCCAAAACCCACTAGAAACAGTTTACCAAGGTCACAATTTTCACGCATTACAAGAATAGTGACAGACCCCGGCCTTTTGAACACTCGTCTTGACCAGATGTCTGCTAAATTTAAGGAACGAGATTATCCCACTAGACTATTGGAATCAGAGAGAGAACGGATTCGAAACCCTCCGGATCCTCGCCCACCGACGGTTAATCAGGAGCGAGTACCGTTTGTCCACACATATCACCCACTTATGTTCAAAATTCATTCCATTATTCGGAAACACTGGTCACTCTTAACAAGGGCATATCCTACCATTCCAGCATTTTCCAATCCTGCACTTATGTGTAGCAGGAGGGCACCCAACATTAGAGATAAACTGGTACGGGCGGACATTGGCAGTACTCAACCTAATGTAACACAAAGGTATCTAACCTCACGCCGACTTGGTACCTTCCCTTGTTTGAACTGTGCTTCCTGCTCCAACGTTATCAAAGGTGATTCAGTTACTCACCCACGTACAGGAAAATCCTTTCCCATCAAGGACTTCTACACATGCGATTCCAATTTTGTCGTTTATGTAATAAAATGTCCCTGTGGTCTCCTGTACGTGGGTGAGACTACACAACATGCTAAGGAAAGGATGGCAAGCCACAAATCCACAATACGTACTAAGAAAACATGGCTACCCCTTCCTGATCACTTTGTCGAGCATAACCACACAGTGGCCCAGTTGAAATTCCAAATTATTGAACAAATACCGAGACTACGCAGAGGTGGGGACCGTATCAAGCGCCTGAAACTTAGAGAGACGTATTGGATACATAAACTCGATACGTTATTCCCTAGGGGCCTTAATAGGGACATTAATTGGCTACTCTAACCTCTCTTTTCTATTCAACTTTCAGACTCGCTGATAACCTTGCCTAACCGGTAAGTATTTACTTCATGTACAATTTTTTCATTTTTTCATTTTTTATTTTTTATCTATTATTCATTTATTTTTATTTTTATCTTTTCGTATTTTTCTTTTTATTTTCATTTATTACTCTCAACTCCTTTTCATTTTTTCATCATTATTATATATTATTTTTTTATCATTTTTATTTTTATGTCTTATTTTTCATTTTTTACTTTTTTAGTATTTCTTTATTTTTTTATTTTTATTTTTTAATTCATTTTTTTATTTTTATTTTATTTTTATTTCTATTATTTCTCTTATTTTCCTATTTTTTCTTATTCTCATTTACACAATTGCCATTTATACCATCTTCCATTTCTACCTTACCGGTTCAAGTATCCTATTTCCATCTTAATATAATATATATTACTTTTTTCTTTCTGTCCCATTATGTCCTATTATGCCCAGCCATCAATGAATATGGCGACATTACTATCAGCATATATGCACAGAGATATGCGCTTGTCTTCCATCACATGGCGCTTGATTACGCACCTTCATCTCGCTCCTCCCTACCTTACACACCCTACTATGCGCTGCCATCAACCAAAATGGCGACAGTATGACTACTGCGCATGCGCAAGCCACCTGCTTCGTGGCGCCACGTCACTTCCGGTCCCGGATGACGCACTTCCGGCCGGCGTGACAAGGCGCCTCTATTTAAACAGAGAGGGCTCTGATAACATACACAGCCACTCACAGCAGCGCTGGCATAGCGCGGGAGCGCTGCCATACAGAGAAGCCCCTTGATACAGGTATTAGTACTTATCAGATACTGTAGGCTACTATGATGCACTTATAACACGGGGTCCTTATAGCATATCCTCTTTTCTGCAGCATTACCTATGTTCTGGCTCATTTAGCCTGCACTGCCCTTCCTCAGTTACAGGTAACATATGCTCTCTATTTGGACCCCTGTTATCTATATATGCCTTGTTATAAATTGTATTTGTCCTTTTTCTACCCTAGTACCTGGCTACTCTATATATATGGGGCCGCTATATTTTGTCTTCATCTAAGTGCCATTCATCTAAGTGCCATTTCTGTGAAATACATATATCCAAGGTACCTTCTCATGCTCCCTTAAACTTATCTTCACTGGGAAATATCTTATATATCTTATATATTTTCATAATTTTTAATTTTATTTTCTTCTTGGAACTTGTAACAGGGGAATATTATACCCTTACTATTGCTACTATAATATATTTCTATTTACATTTAAAATCTGTTTACAATTGTATCACTTTGTGTATATATTTGTATATATGTATATAATTGTTTTTTAGTGCTTGATTTCACTGACTTTGATTTTCTGATCTCCCTACAGTTACCCATGAATAAGATCCAGGTTGGATCGAAACGTTGGGTATTGATGTGTATATATGGTATATGTATCTTATTTTGCTACATGGCACTCTTCCCTCTATGTGGTGAACTACAATAAATATTCTTTATTTGCATCTATTTGATTGACGTGTGCGGTGAATTGTTACTTTCTTACAGTGTTCACTGTAGTCTGTGAGGTTTTATTTTTTTGAGTGCAGATCCCGCTCCATTTAGTTCTTCAACCACTGCTGCTTGTACTCTGCTGAGCGTGTCTCACTGCCTCATCCTTGACATTTTTCTCAAATTGTTGCTGCTACATTCTATTTAAAAAAAATCAAATCTATTAGTGTGACGTGCTTCCATCCGTATCCAATACATTGGTTGCAAACAGTATAGAAGTACACAAACGGGCCTTTCACAGCTACTGAACAGTTGTGTGCATTGTTTACTGTAGTCAGAGGGTTTCAATTTTTGAATTCAGATCCCGCTCAAGTTATTTCTTCAACCACCGCTGCTTGTACTCTGCTGAGCGTGTGTCACTGCCTCATCCTTGACAGTTTTCTCTAATTGTTGCTGCTACATTCTATTTCAAAAAAATCAAATCTATTAGTGTGACGTGCTTCCATCCGTATCCAATACATTGGTTGCAAACAGTATAGAAGTCCACAAAGGAGCCTTTCAGAGATAGTGAACAGTTGTGTGCAGTGTTCACTGTAGTCTGTGAGGTTTTTTTTTTTTGAGTGCAGATCCCGCTCCATTTAGTTCTTCAACCACTGCTGCTTGTACTCTGCTGAGCGTGTCTCACTGCCTCATCCTTGACATTTTTCTCAAATTGGTGCTGCTACATTCTATTTTAAAAAAATCCAATCTATTAGTGTGATGTGCTTCCATCCGTATCCAATACATTGGTTGCAAACAGTATAGAAGTCCACAAAGGAGCCTTTCAGAGATAGTGAACAGTTGTGTGCAGTGTTCACTGTAGTTTGTGAGTTGTTTTTTTTTTGAGTGCAGATCCCGCTCCATTTAGTTCTTCAACCACTGCTGCTTGTACTCTGCTGAGCGTGTCTCACTGCCTCATCCTTTACATTTTTCTCTAATTGTTGCTGCTACATTATATTTCAAATAATTCAAATCTATTAGTGTGACGTGCTTCCATCATTATCCAATACATTGGTTGCAAACAATATAGAAGTACACAAACGGGCCTTTCACAGCTGCTGAACAGTTGTGTGCATTGTTTACTGTAGTCAGAGGGTTTCAATTTTTGAATTCTGATCCCGCTCAAGTTATTTCTTCAACCACAGCTGCTTGTACTCTGCTGAGCGTGTGTCACTGCCTCATCCTTGACAGTTTTCTCTAATTGTTGCTGCTACATTATATTTGAAATAATTCAAATCTATTAGTGTGACGTGCTTCCATCATTATCCAATACATTGGTTGCAAACAATATAGAAGTACACAAACGGGCCTTTCACAGCTGCTGAACAGTTGTGTGCATTGTTTACTGTAGTCAGAGGGTTTCAATTTTTGAATTCTGATCCCGCTCAAGTTATTTCTTCAACCACCGCTGCTTGTACTCTGCTGAGCGTGTGTCACTGCCTCATCCTTGACATTTTTCTCTAATTGTTGCTGCTACATTATATTTCAAATAATTCAAATCTATTAGTGTGACGTGCTTCCATCATTATCCAATACATTGGTTGCAAACAATATAGAAGTACACAAACGGGCCTTTCACAGCTGCTGAACAGTTGTGTGCATTGTTTACTGTAGTCAGAGGGTTTCAATTTTTGAATTCTGATCCCGCTCAAGTTATTTCTTCAACCACCGCTGCTTGTACTCTGCTGAGCATGTGTCACTGCCTCATCCTTGACAGTTTTCTCTAATTGTTGCTGCTACATTATATTTCAAATAATTCAAATCTATTAGTGTGACGTGCTTCCATCATTATCCAATACATTGGTTGCAAACAATATAGAAGTACACAAACGGGCCTTTCACAGCTACTGAACAGTTGTGTGCATTGTTGTCACGCTGTATAGCAGATATATATATTGTGATGACAGTAATCTATATCAAAAGGGCAACATACTATATAACATGCGCATAGATATATGATAACATAGAATTACCTGACAGAATGTCCAGTGGGTCAATACGGAATCCGTTATACGCTGTCTCTGGCTAGAGGGTGACCGGGGTCTATGCTGACCCTAAACTGGGGTCCTAACTAATCCCTCTACCTGGAGGTACTGTTAAAGGTACAGAGGTCCAGGCCACCAGCGTAAACCCTGTCTCCTATCAATCCCTGCCAACTGTAATCTAGTCCTAAGAAGGACCCTGATTACCACCAAAGGGAATGAACAGGTAACGGTTAATGAACAGAAAGACATACAAGAAAGACAAGAAATAAAGTAAATAAAGTCTTACATACAACACTCACACACAGTAGGAACACCTAAGGTCTCAGAGATAAACTATAAGCTATAAGAGTAAAAACAACTAAGGAGCTCTTAGCTTAAGTATTCTCAGAACCGATCCAGTCTGCTAGACTACATGAATGCTTTCACCGGCATCTAACACCCAGACTGGCAGGGATATAAAGGAAGCTAATTAGAACATAATCAAAAGCAGCCGGGCGAGGCTGGACCTAGTCTTAGCAAAGAGCTAGGCAAAATTAACTCTCTCATTACCAAACACAAAGTAACAGCAACTCAGCTGCGAGAAGTCAGAATGTGCAATCGCGACGATCCTCGTGGCGATGCACCCATGACAGTACCCCCCTTCTACGAGGGGCCTCCGGACCCTCAAGGCCAGGTCTGCCCGGGTAAGTTGTGTGGAAGGTCCGAACCAATCGATCTGCGTTAACCTCCGACGCAGGGACCCACGTCCTCTCCTCAGGACCATACCCCTTCCAATGAACCAGGTACTGAAGGGACCGACGACTGAGACGTGAGTCAATGATTTTCGACCCATGAAATTCCACGTTATCATTGACCACCACTGAAGGAGGAGGTAGAGGTGACGGTATGACTGGTGCCACATACTTTTTAAGTAATGACTTGTGAAACACATTATGAATTTTAAACGTAGGAGGGAGGTCCAAACGAAATGCCACAGGATTAATTATGGAACTGATCCTGTACGGCCCGATGAATCTGGGACCCAACCTCCAGGAGGAAACTTTAAGTTTTAAATTCCTGGTAGACAACCAAACCAGATCGTTCACCTTCAGATCTAGACCAGAAACTCTCCCCCTATCAGCCATCCGTTTGTAACGGTTCCCCGTAACCTTCAGTCTTAACCGATCTGGAACTATCAGTCTCCCTGAAAGTCCCACAGGGGCGTCCCCCTGAGCCCCCAATACCTCCCCCTCAAGCTCAGAGCATACAGCTGACACTACAACTCCCTCCTGAGGAATAGGAACCGGATCATCCGTCCTCCCGGCCCCTGGGAAAGTACGAGATAAGGCATCAGGAAGCAACTTTATTGAGCAGTCATATGCGCGATGAGGAGGTAACTCTTTACACCCCTCCTCTGAGAACATCTCCCCAAAGTCCTCCAGAAAAGGAGACAAAGTCCTAGGCACAACCGCACCGATGACCGTGCTCATGCAGTTATTCCTGCAAAATTCACCCCACTGGCTTATCTTTCCGGATTGCCAATCAATCACTGGGTTATGTTTAGCCAACCAAGGAAGTCCCAACACAATAGGAGTAGGTAGACCCTCCAACACATAACAAGACAATTGCTCTTTATGTATTGCCCCTACTCGAAGATCTATGTTATGAACAGCTTGTACCAAGCAACCTTGACCGAGAGGTCTAGAATTAATAGAGACTATAGGGACCGGTTTGGCCAAAACACTCAGTTGCATACCATGCACCTGGGCAAACCGAGCGTCCACCAGATTAGCCCCGGACCCACTATCAAGAAAAACAGAAATCCTCTCAGTTCTAGTACCAATCACCACCTCCGCAGGCACGAGAAACTGAGAGGGATTTGGGGACGAAATACACACTCCCAGGTTAACTCCTTTGCTCAAAGAGGCCCGGGATGGACACCCCCCAACAAAATGTCCCTCTCTCCCGCAAAAGAAACACCTAGTCTTGCGGTGCACCGCCGGTTCCCTCCTACAAAAGATGTCCCTCCCAACTGCATGGGTTCCTCAGAACAGACCAGGGGAACCTCAGTATAAGGGACTTTAGTAGTAGGCGGAGTCATCACGGGAGGCGGAGTTACCTCGCGTCTTCCCCGAATTCGTCTATCAATGCGAATAGCGAGGGCCATAGCAGCCTCCAGTGATGGAGGAGAATCATACTGAGCCAACACATCTTTTAATTTGTCAGACAACCCTTGACAAAACTGGCTCCTAAGAGCTGGGTCATTCCACTGAGTATCTGTTGCCCATCTACGGAACTCAGAAGAATATTCCTCCGCTGGACGATTTCCTTGCCGTATTTTACGTAACTTTGTTTCAGCAAGGGAAACTCGATCCGGATCATCATATACCAGACCCAGGGCAGTAAAAAATCGATCCACTGACTGGAGATCTGGGGAGCCTGGAGGAATAGAGAATGCCCAAGATTGAGGGTCCCCTTGTAAGAGCGAGATAACAATTCCCACCCTCTGCTCTTCACTCCCAGATGACCGAGGCCGCAGCCGAAAGTACAATTTACATGCCTCCCGGAAAGTAAAAAATTTGTCCCGCCCACCAGTGAACCTGTCCGGAAGAGCAACCTTAGGTTCAGATCTGGTTTGCTCCGGGGGGGACAGAACCTTGGACTTAATGTCTGCCAACTCCATGGACAACCCCTGCAACTGCCGGGCCAGCTGGGCTACTGGATCCATGACAGCTGGGGAGAATCTTTAGTATGGGCCGGTGAAAATGTCACGCTGTATAGCAGATATATATATATATGTGATGACAGTAATCTATATCAAAAGGGCAACATACTATATAACATGCGCATAGATATATGATAACATAGAATTACCTGACAGAATGTCCAGTGGGTCAATACGGAATCCGTTATACGCTGTCTCTGGCTAGAGGGTGACCGGGGTCTATGCTGACCCTAAACTGGGGTCCTAACTAATCCCTCTACCTGGA
Source organism: Oophaga sylvatica (assembly GCA_033576555.1). Classification (NCBI taxonomy): domain Eukaryota; kingdom Metazoa; phylum Chordata; class Amphibia; order Anura; family Dendrobatidae; genus Oophaga; species Oophaga sylvatica. The sequence goes on along the minus strand of JARQOD010010303.1, from coordinate 10,906 downwards.
GGTACTGTTAAAGGTACAGAGGTCCAGGCCACCAGCGTAAACCCTGTCTCCTATCAATCCCTGCCAACTGTAATCTAGTCCTAAGAAGGACCCTGATTACCACCAAAGGGAATGAACAGGTAACGGTTAATGAACAGAAAGACATACAAGAAAGACAAGAAATAAAGTAAATAAAGTCTTACATACAACACTCACACACAGTAGGAACACCTAAGGTCTCAGAGATAAACTATAAGCTATAAGAGTAAAAACAACTAAGGAGCTCTTAGCTTAAGTATTCTCAGAACCGATCCAGTCTGCTAGACTACATGAATGCTTTCACCGGCATCTAACACCCAGACTGGCAGGGATATAAAGGAAGCTAATTAGAACATAATCAAAAGCAGCCGGGCGAGGCTGGACCTAGTCTTAGCAAAGAGCTAGGCAAAATTAACTCTCTCATTACCAAACACAAAGTAACAGCAACTCAGCTGCGAGAAGTCAGAATGTGCAATCGCGACGATCCTCGTGGCGATGCACCCATGACAATTGTTTACTGTAGTCAGAGGTTCTAATTTTTGGAGTGCAGATCCCGCTCCAGTTAGTCATTCAAACACTGCTGCTTGTACTCTGCTGAGCGTGTCTCACTGCCTCATCCTTGACATTTTTCTCTAATTGTTGCTGCTACATTATATTTCAAATAATTCAAATCTATTAGTGTGACGTGCTTCCATCATTATCCAATACATTGGTTGCAAACAATATAGAAGTACACAAACGGGCCTTTCACAGCTACTGAACAGTTGTGTGCATTGTTTACTGTAGTCAGAGGTTCTCATTTTTGGAGTGCAGATCCCGCTCCAGTTAGTTATTCAAACACTGCTGCTTGTACTCTGCTGAGCGTGTCTCACTGCCTCATCCTTGACATTCTTCTCTAATTGGTGCTGCTCCATTCTATTTCAAATAACTCAAATCTATTAGTGTGACGCGCTTCCATCCGTATACAATACATTGGTTGCAAACAGCCTTTTTGTTAAGGTACAGTATTATATCGACATTGTACAGGTGTCGCTATTCAGTCTGATAACTAGATATCATTCACCTTTTCTATCAGTTGTCGTTGTTTGAGCACCACTTGCAGGTATATATTTAGCTATTGTGACTATGCACTATTGAGTTTAACAAGGTAATGCATGATTTTTGTTACCGATTCTCATTTTTACATGATGGACCTTTATGATATGGGTTGTTAAATTTGTATTTAAATATGTATTTTTTCAAATGACACAAATATAAGTAATGTTGAAGAGGACTAGTCCTACATCCATTATTTCCACAATATTACAGGTGTACATCACGTCCCTTAATCAACAATGGATTATCAAATTTACTTGTATGCTTTTATTTAAAAGCCAAGAACACTGAAGGCTAACCTTCGCACTGCAGCTGTTGTCAAAGTTCAACCCACATTATGCACTTCCAACATTGCAGCATTTGAGGCATGATGTGAGTTGGATTTGTCTAAGTTATGGAGTGACAAGGTTCACCATCAGTACCCTATAGCATAAGTAGGCTTTTGTGTTAGCATTTGTGTTCCACATGTGGATATCTGCAGTAATATGTCACAATTATTTTGTTACAGATTTGTGACAAAGACTAATAATTTTATGGTTTTAAAGGTGACGTTTCACTTGTTTACAGTTTAGAAATAAGGGTGTAGCCTCTTATCTATGTGTAGCAGTAGGCACTTTAACATGTCATGTTTTTTTCAACATGTGTAGCTAGCTAGCAGTAATTTTTGCCGGACACACAGCAGGGGAACAGCAGGCGTTACTGAACCCACAAACACATCAGCGATTTTTTTGATCTGTGCATCCAACACTTGTGAGCAGCAACTGGCAGTGTTGTAGCCCAGGGAGTAGAGTTCAGGTGGTAGAAAGATGAACATAACAGGAGACATGGATAACGTTGCCAACCAGTTATTTAATCTGAAACCGGACAGGCAAATTCATGCGAGATCCATGCCTTGTTCATTTTCAGAAAACTAAACCGGTCTACATTAACGGAGGATAGTCGCATGCTACGGTCTGTTAGTACACCACCTGCAGCACTAAAGAAGCGCTCCGATAATACACTGGCAGCAGGGCAAGCCAGCACCTCCAACGCATACTGGCTAAGCTCTGGCCATGTATCCAGCTTAGAGACCCAAAACTTGAATGGGGAAGAGCCATCTGGGAGTACACTGAGAGGCCAAGACATGTAGTCTGTCACCATCTTACGGAAACTTTGCCTCCTGCTGAGTGGAGCCGTCTCGGATGGTGTAGACATTGGTGGCGCTGCCACAAAACTTCGCCACATTTGGAACATACTGGTCTTGCTGTTGTGAATGTGATAGAAATGAATTCTGAGCAGAAGCTCCCTCTGGTGGTTACAAACAGTACTGAACTATCCAATGAAGATTGTGAAGATTGGAGATCAGGTGTTACTGACTGGTCTTATATAAGGGAGGTTCCCTCCCATCAGGGTTGACGGTGATCAATTGTTCTGGTCTCATCTTTGATTCCTGTACACTTTGTAGCTTGCTGTTTCGTGCCTGCATCTTTTGCTAACAGATAAGACATTTTCTTCTTTTATTTTATTTTTTGTTTTTTTTGGCATATTGTCCTGCACTTCTGTGGGGGTCTGCCGGGTCCCCTTGGGGGTTTGTGCTCCTCTCAGTTTAGTTCAGCCACTGTTGTTTGTTCATTTTCCTTTTCCATTTTTTTCTGTGGCTGCTGTTTAGTTTTTGTTACACCAGAGAACTAATTAAGGTGGTAGAGGTCGTGTGATCTCAGGTGTTTTTGTAATTAGTAGAGTTGGTACTTTTCAGTGTTTTTTTGTGATTGCAGAAAGTGCCCTTCCTATCCTTTTCTATTTATGAAGTTTGGGCCCCAACATTTGCTCATACAATTTTCTGTCTGTGTCAGTATTTCTTCTTGTCTAACCGCCATTACATGTTTGGGGGCTTTCTATGTTCTTTGTGGATCTGCTCCGGGGCAGATAGCTTTCCTCTTTCTATCTTTAGGTGTAGTTAGCTTCTCAGGCTGTGACGAGGCATCTAGGACCAACGTAGGTACACTCCACGGCTGCCTTTAGTTGTGGTGGTTAGTCAGGGTACTGCAATCCCATAGATTCCAACCTCTCTGATGTATTGCCTTTTTTGCCTGCTCTCCTCAGCTACCAAATCATAACATCTTGCCCTGTGCAGAGGCGCTGCTTGTGCTCCCTCTTGTTGCAGAGCTGTCTCCACTGCCTCGACGCACAGAGCTGCTTTGTAAAGCAGTAGTAGCAGCAGTGCTCTCGGCTGGAATGGAGAACATTATGGATTGCACCAGTGTGTCTTGGTACTCCCGCATTTTACGCTCCCGGTTCAACGGTGTGATGAGGCTTTGTAAGTTGTCCCGGTAGCGAGGGTCTAGGAGGGTGGACACCCAATAATCAGACGTGGTGAGAATGTGGGCGATGCGGCGGTCGTTTCTCAGGCACTGCAGCATGAAATCAACCATGTGCTGCAGACTCACAACTGGCCAAGAAACGCTGTCCCCTGCAAGAGGCGTCATCTCTGCCTGCTCTGCATCACCCCACCCTCGCTATACATACTGACTAGAGTGTTGTGTACCTCCCTCTGGAGCGATGTCTTCCTCCTCCATTGACTCCTCCTCATCCTCCTCACAAAGTGAGCCCTGCCCAGCCCTTTGTGAGGAACCACGTTGCGCTGACTGTCCAGAAGGTGATGGAATTTGTGACTCCTCATCCTCCACCTCTTCCAAAACCTCATCCCTTAGTGCTTGCATTGTTTTTTTGAAGCAGGCAGATAAGGGGGACAGTCAGTCTGACTAGTGCATCATCTGCACTCGCCATCCGCGTTGACTCATCAAACGCACGCAAAACGTGGCAGATGTCCTTCATAGAGTCCTTCGCCAGTCCTTACACTGGCTGCCCATTCATTATAGTATCCAATTCAAAGTACTGGTTGTCACCCACAAAGCTCTCCACAGTGCAGCACCCCCCTACATCTCCTCCCTCATTTCTATCTATCGGCCTAACCGACTGCTGCGCTTTGCAAACGACCTTCGACTAACCTCTGCACTAATCCGTACCTCCCACTCCCGAATACAAGACTTCTCCCGTGCTGCGTCAATCCTCTGGAATGCTCTACCCAAAGAAATTAGGACTATCCGCAATTAGCATGGTTTCAGGCGCTCCCTCAAAAGACATTTGTTCAGAGCGGCCTATCACATTCACTAATCAAAGTCATTCTATGTGTAAGTCTGTGTGTGTAGCCCATTCACTATCTCCATCCATCCATCACTCCCTCAAAATGGCTGGACCATCATTGTAAATACACCATTGTATATAAACACCTGTACTTTGTATCTCCCCCACCTCATTGTAGATTGTAAGCTGTCACAAGCAGGGGCGGCTTATATTGCTTTAATTATTGTATTGTTAACTTTGTTACTTATGACTTGTGTTCTGAAACTGTTAAACTGTAAAGCGCTGCGGAATATGTTGGCGCTATATAAATAAAGATTATTATTATTATTATTATTATAGAGGCCCAGTCAGTAGTGGTGAAGTGTGAACGGCGCAAATTGCGAGTTGATTGCGCCTGATGCAGCTGATACTCCATTACTGTTGGCTGCTGCTCACACAACCGCTCCAACATATGTAACGTCGAATTCCACCTGGTGGGTACGTGACATATGATGCGATGTTCAGGAAGGCGAAATCTGCGTTGCAGAGCTGCAATCAGCAATCTGGCCATGCTGGAACGTCGCAAGTGAGCGCACTCTAGGCGGACCTTGTGCAGCAGTGCATCAAGATCCGGATAGTCCCTCAAAAAACTCTGCACGACCAAGTTGAGCACATGTGACAGACATGGTATGTGAGTGAGGTTGCCAAGGCCCAGAGCTGCCACCAGATTTCGGTCATTGTCACACACTACCAAGCCTGGCTGGAGATTCGCTGCCAAAAACCACACGTCGCTCTCCTGCTTGATGGCATTCCAGAGCTCCTGCGCTGTGTGGCTTCGATTCCACATGGAAATTAATTTCAGGACGGCCTGTTGACGTTTGGACACGGCTGTGCTCATATCGCTCGCAACAGGTAAGCGTTCACGGGTCCATGTGGAGGTAGACCGTGACGGCTCCTGCAGCGATGATTCTGAGGAACTGGAGTAGGAGGAGGAGTCAATGTGTACAGACTTAATTCCTGCAATCCTTGGAGTTGGCAGAACACGTACAGCGCCACTCGCAAGATCAGTACCCGGCTCCACAACATTGACCCAATGGGCAGTGAGGGAAAGTTATCGTCCCTGGCCATGGGTGTTAGAACCCTCTTGTTAGGTTTTGTTTCAGTTTGATGGTCACATGAACTTTTTTCCCTATTTTGTCTGGCTCCGCCCTTCTGGCTTTGCTTGACTTCATTGTATTATCTACTGTTAAGCTAGCCGGGTGCTTAGGTGCCTTACTCAGTCAGTTTTGCTTGATCTTCGGATCTCAAAGTATTTTGTTTTCTGTTAAATTATCCCTGCTACAATTTCTGTTAGGAGGTGTCCACCTTTTCTCCCAGTCCCTAGATCTTGTAGGGATTCCTCCCTCGCAACTATAGGTCTTCGTTCAGACTAGCTGAGGACTTTAGCGGGTCTGGTCGCAGGATCAGGTTCCCCGTTACATCGTAGGGATTCAGCTTAGTTCTATTGTAGGGACAGAATTCCCTTCTTTCCTTAGTGCTTGTAGCAGATAATAACAATGGGTACTGGTCCACGCATCGGTCGTCAGGTGGACCTTGCTACTGAGGGCGTTTACTAGCGCATGTTTAATTTTTCCCTCAACATGCTTTTGCAGACCAGGGACGGCTTGCCTGCTGAAATGAAATCGGCTTGGCACATTGTATTGTGGGACTGACAATGATATTAAGTTACGGAAATTGTCAGTCTCCACCAGCCTGAATGACAGCATTTCAAGGGACAGGAGTTTTGCAATGCCAGCATTCAGAGCCTGTGCTCGTGGATGGTTTGCCGAGTATGGCCGTCTTTTATCCCATGCCTGTGCTACCGATGGCTGTTTTGTGGCCTGGAAGTGTGAGGATGACAGGGAACTTGCTGCTGTGTGTGGAATAACACTTTGTCTCTGGACAACAGTGACCGAGGTTCTTCCATGGCGATCCTGTGAGGAAGCAGAACCAGCTGTGTGTGAGCTCGATGAAGAGGCTTCAACACAACCTGAAGATGTAGGTGCTGCTGTAGGTTGGCCTACATCTCCAGTGTGTCTTTGTAACTCAACTACGTGCTTTGTCCGCACATGTTTCCACATATTAGTGGTATTGAAGTTACTGACACTTTTACCTCTTTTTACTTTTTGATTACACAGTTTGCATTTGACATAGCAAATATCATCTGCAAGTGTGTCAAAAAAGGACCACGCAGTGCAAGTCCTGGGAGCGCACGTTTTGACTTTTGGAGGACAACTGCTCCGAACAGGTGGCAAAATGGAGGCTACAGGCAACCGAGTCTGCAGCCTAACTCTCCCTCCTGTTTGTACCGTTGGGGCAATGTCTTCCTCTATCTTCCTTCTATCACTAACCACTTCTCTAGGCCTCTCACAGCTTTCAACCTCTGAGACACACAAGGATGGTAACACCCTTGACCTGGTCTTTGTCCGCCTCTGTTCAATCTACCACCTAAATAACTCACGGCTTCCACTGTCTGACCACAACATTCTCTCCTTCATGCTCACAAATCCTCCACCACCCCAGCGCACTCCTACCTACCACACATTCAGAAATCTACAAGCCATTAACCCTCAGACACTTTCAGATTCCCTACACTCATCACTGTCCCCAATCTCCTCTTTTTCCAGTCCTGATCTGGCTGTTCATCACTACAATGACACTCTTAGAAGCACCCTTGACCAAGTAGCGCCGCTCACCCTCAGAACTTCCAAACACACAGTAAAACAGCCCTGGATCACATTGCAAACTCAACTTCTTCAGCGATGCTCTAGGAGTGCTGAACGCCTTTGGAGAAAAACCCGCACACCACAAGACTTCATCCACTTTAAATTCATGTTAAGAACTTATAATGCTGCCCTTCACCTCGCCAAACAAACCTACTTCACCACCCTGATCTCCTCACTAGCCTACAACCCCAAGAAAATGTTTGACACTTTTCACTCTCTCCTCAGGCCAAAAGCACAAGCCCCTATCACAGACATTTGTGCTGACGACCTGGCCTCCCATTTTATATAAAAAATATATACTATCCGTCAGGAAATCTGCTCTCAACCACCAAGGGCTGTGACTCCCATCCCACCCTACTGTTCCCCTGGCTAACTTTCCACATTTGATCCTATCACAGAAGAAGAAGTCTCCAGAGTCCAGACTCCTCTCTTCCTCTCGTCCGACTACATGCACTACCGACCCCATTCCCTCACATCTCCGCCAGTCTCTCTCTCCAGTTGTCACAACTCACCTAAATAAAATCTTTAATCTCTCACTCTCCTCTGGCATTTTCCCATCTGCCTTCAAACACTCCATCATTACTCCACTACAAAATAAACCCGCTCTCGACCATTCCTGCACAAACAAATACAGACCGGTCTCCAATCTCCCCTTCATCTCTAAACTTTTGGAGCGTCTAGTCTTCTCCCGCCTCACCCGTTACCTCTCCAATCACTCCCTCCTAGACCCTTCACAGTCCAGCTTACGCCCCCTACATTCGCCAAAAACTGCCATCATCTAAGTGAGCAATGACCTTCTTACAGCAAACGTAAACGGTGACCACTCTTTGCTCATTCTTCTCAACCTTTCTGCAGCTTTCGACACGGTTGACCACCGTCTCCTACTGTCTAGGCTCCACTCACTAGGTATTAAGGACACTGTTCTCTCCTGGTTCTCCTCCTATCTTTCTGACCGCTCCTTCAGTGTTTTGTTCTTGGCTCCACGTCATCTTCTCTTCCTCTCACTGTCGGTGTACCCCAGGGCTCAGTCCTTGGCCCCCTTCTCTTCTCTCTCTACACAGCCCCAATTGGACAGACATCGCAGATTTGGCTTTCAGTACCATCTTTATGCTGATGACACACAACTATACACGTCATCCCCCGACCTCACCCCCGCTGTACTACAGAACGCCCCCGACTGTCTGTCCGCAGTCTCCAACATCATGTCCGCTCTCTATCTGAAACTCAACCTCTCAAAAACTGAACTTCTTCTGCTCCCGCCGTCTACTAAACTCCCTAAATTTGACATATCCCTCTCCGTGGGCGGCACCATAATAACACCCCGGCAGCAGGCTCGCTGTCTGGGTGTTATGTTTGACACCAATCTCTCCTTCACCTCCCATATACAATCTCTTGCCCGCTCTTGCCGCCTACACCTAAAGAACATCTCTAGAATCCGCCCTTTTCGAACCATGGAAACAACAAAAACCCTCACTGTAGCATTGATCCACTCATGCCTGGACTACTGCAACGCTCTATTACTTGGCCTCCCCATTACTCGACTATCCCCTCTCCAGTCCATCCTTAATGCAGCAGCCAGGGTAATCCATCTGGCTAATCGGTACTCGGACACGTCCGCTCTTCGCCAGTCCTTACACTGGCTGCCCATTCTTATAGTATCCAATTCAAAGTACTGGTTCTCAGCCACAAAGCTATCCACAGTGCAGCACACCCCCTACATCTCCTCCCTCATTTCTATCTATCGGCCTAACGACTGCTGCGCTCTGCAAACGACTTTCGACTAACCTCTGCACTAATCCGTAACTCCCACTCCCGACTCCAAGACTTCTCCCGTGCTGCGCCAATCCTCTGGAATGCTCTACCCCAAGAAATTAGGACTATCCACAATTTGCATGGTTTCAGGCGCTCCCTCAAAACACATTTGTTCAGAGCGGCCTATCACATTCACTAATCAAAGTCATTCTATGTATTCTGTGTAAGTGTGTGTGTGTGTGTCTAGCCCAATCACTATCTCCATCCATCCCTCACTCCCTTAAGATGGCTGGACCATCATTGTAAATGCACCATTGTATATAAACACCTATACTTTGTATCTCCCCACCTCATTGTAGATTGTAAGCTGTCACGAGCAGGGGCGACTTATTTTGCTTTAATTATTGTATTGTTAACGTTGTTACTTATGATTGTGTTCTGAAACTGCTAAACTGTAAAGCGCTGCGGAATATGATGGCGCTATATAAATAAATATTTTATTATTATTATTCCTCTGAGCTGCTCCCACCACCTTCCTGTTCCTCACGCCATGTTGGGTCTTGGACCTCATCATCTCCACTACTCTCTTCCAACACCTGCTGCTGTTGGGTGGTCTGGCCAGCACCATGCTCAACAGAAACTGGCACCTGAGTCTCATCATCATCAGATGCGTTCTGCGGTGTGCTGACCATCGGCACTGTCTCACCCTCCTCTTCAGATTCAGAGAGACACAGCTGTTGTGCATCACTGCATACTCCCTCTTCTTCACATTCCAGAATGCTGCTTGGCTGGGCCCCTGTTTGCAAGCCAACAGATTCTGAGAACAGAAGCTGACATCAGCTGGTCCTGTACAGAACTCTCTGACTGCCTGGGCAATTTGGCAGGCGGTGAAGAGACAGATGGTTGCTCAACAGTGCTGTGGTCCTGAGAGGAGGTGGAAGCAATTGAAGTCGATGCATTGGCTGCCATCCAACCAACAACGGCTTCAATTTGTTCTTCCCGCAGCAGGGGGGTACGCCGACCTCCTACAAAAGTGCGCATAAAGGAACGCTCACGGGGAAAAACTGGTGTATGCTGCGTCACTGGGGGCGGCAGCAGCCACAGAATCCACACGTCCTCTCCCTGCTGAAACTCCACGGCCACGACCACGTGCCTTACTCCCTGCCTTCTTCATCTTGGTAGATTGATAAAGAAAGTCTGAAAAGTTTAAGGCCTAAGTGTGGTTATTCCACAGAGACTGCAGTGAACACTGCACACAACTGTTCACTAGGTGTGAAAGGCCCCTTTGTGTACTTCTATAGTGTTTGCAACCAATGTATTGCCTGGAAGTGCTGTTAGCACAGTCAACACTTGCTCCTGTGTTATGGGGTTCAGTAATGTCAGCTGTTCCCCTGCTGTGTGTTACGGCAAAAAGTCCTGCTGCCTCCACCCTGTTCTCTTCTCATCCGTGGGCTCCAACACCGCCAGTTGTTGCTCGGAAGTACTTGGCACGGGTTACTGACTCCTGCCAGCTGGTTACAGCACGACAGCTGTTTCCTGGCAGTGTCAACGTCAATTAGCCTCCAATAAGTTGTCCTGTTGTGTTGCATTCTGGTTAGCCGACTATATGGTGCCTGCAGTTTAGGTCAATTCCTATGTGTGCTGTGGGATATGTAAATAAAGGCTGTTTCCGTTGTGACAATAGGACAAGCACCCACTGTAGGACTGTGTGATTCGGTAACTGCGGACGGCTTGCGGACTGTCAAACTTACATTTTCATGGGTGCCTTCTGCTACCCGTCCGGGTTCCAGTACCGTCAACTGGTTTCCGCAGTGCCTTTGGCCTAGGTGCCTCCATCTCGGTATCCGAGTTCCAGCAACGTCTGCTGGTCCTTGGTAGTGCTTTGGACCACAGGTACCTCCTGCTTAGTAACCGTGTCCCAGTAACGTCAGCTGGTCCTCGGTTGTGCCATTGGCTCTTTTCCTTCTGCTGCCCCTCCGGGTTCCAGCACAGTCAGCTGTTCCTCATTACTTGCATTGGCTCTTGTACCTTCTGCTACCGTCCGGGTTCCAGTACCGTCAACTGGTTCTCCGCAGTGCCTTTGGCTAGGTGCCTCCATCTTGGTATCCGAGTTCCAGCAAACGTCTGCTGGTCCTTGGTAGTGCTTTGGAGCACAGGTACCTCCTGCTTAGTAA
>JARQOD010010302.1:0-27909 GCA_033576555.1 Oophaga sylvatica | reverse complement strand
TTTTTTTTTTTTTTCTTTGGGCTGGACTTACTGTTATGATCTGCTACAAGCACTAAGGAAAGATGGGAATTCTGTCCCTACAATAGAACTAAGCTGGATCCCTACGATGTAACGGGGAACCTGATCCTGCGACCAGAACCGCTAAAGTCCTCAGCTAGTCTGAACGAAGACCTATAGTTGCGAGGGAGGAATCCCTACAAGAACTAGGGACTGGGAGAAAAGGTGGACACCTCCTAACAGAAAGTTGTAGCAGGGAAAAATAAAACAGAAAACAAATTACTTAGAGATCCTAAGATCAAGCAAAACTGACAGTAGGCACCTAAGCCCCGGCTAGCTTAAGAGTAGGTAATACAATGAAGTCCAGCAAAGCCAGAAGGGCGGAGCCAGACTAAATAGGGAAAAAAGGTCATGTGACCAGCAAGCTGAAACAAAACCTAACAAGAGGGTTCTAACAAGTACAGACGGGCACGGCTGGCACTCTGACAGGCAGGCAAGCACGGCTGGCACTCTGGCAGGCGGGCACTGCTGGCACTCTGGCAGGCACGGATCAGACTGGAGGAACCGTAACCATAACGGGTAGGGCAGGAACACAGGCAGGTATGATTAGTATAACAGAACAGGTAGAAACCATTCGGACTGGAAAGACAGGAACTGTTAAACTGTTAGGAACCAGTTCAGACTGGAAAGACCAAAACCATAGGATGGGGGAGGGAAGCAGAGCAGAACCGCAAGGTGCGGAACGGGAGCGGAGCAGAGCCGGAAGGTGCGGAACGGGAGCGGAGCAGAGCCGCAGGTTGTGAAGCAAAGGAGAGCAGAGCTGCAGGTTGCGGAGCAAAGAGCAGAGCCGCAGGGTGCATACAGCCAGGAAGTATGCATCAAGCAAGGACATAAGGTCCACAGCAAGGAACCGGTAGAGGACAGAATTCACAGCATTGCCCAGAGTGGTGAGTAAGATAGGAGATGGGAAGCCATGCCGTGATGCCAGCAGGGATGATACAGAATGGAGGCCTGAAATCAGGGCCGGCTCCAGGTTTTTATGGGCCCCGGGCAAAAGAGTCTCAGTGGGCCCCCTTAACACAGACCACGATTCATGATGCACAGATACTGCAGAGAAATATGGGTATAGCACAACGCCAAACATTTCTCTTCTTCCATTACATGACTGATACCTATTGTAAATTGTACAATAGCTCAAAAACCGCCAAATCCTCACAGCGCACAGTACAGACTGGACAGTACAGTCCTCCATACAATATTATGGGCACCACATAGTCTCCCCCTCATCACCCATATATACCCCATGCAGGATGTCACCCCGCCATCCCCCAATAAAATGCTCCATACAGAATACTGGACCACATATAATGCTCCATACAAAATATGGAGCTCTCCTCTACACTGTGCTGCGTTCTGCACTGTTACGGCTCAGGAAAGGGCGCTGTGGAAAGACTCCCCATTATCATCATCATTGCCTGCCCATTATCATCATCATTGCCTGCCCATCATCATTATCATTGCCTCCCTATCATCATCATTGCCTCCCCATTAATATCATCATTACGGAGCACGTTCGCTCATCACTATTAACGACATGAATTGAGTGATGGTGTTTTTACATAGTTTTTTTGTTTATGGCCTTCTGCATTTTTTGTTATCAGACTGATGAAGGTATTAACTGAAACGTCTCTTTAATTTTCTGGAATGTCTTCATTCAGCGAATAAGATCTTGAATACACCTATATGAGGAACAGGATTTACTGCCCAGGATGTTACTAGATTCCTCGTACCCTTTTCGATCCTTTGTAGGGAAGTTGCAGATTGAAGGACTGGTAAGCAAAATTTTTGTGGAGGGAGCTGAATAAATTCTATCTTGTAGTCTTCCACTGCAACCTGAAGAACCCACTGGTTTTGTGTAATAATTTGCCATTTTCCTGGTAAGAACCAAAGCCTCCCCCCCAACTTCTCTGGCGTCAAGATCTCCCTGCTCTTGGACCTGAACCGAACGGGGCACTTCCACCCTTACCTCCCTCATTTTCCTTTCCCTTTAAACTCCTGTCTTTGGGACGGACGGGACCTACAAAAGGAAGGGAAGCTCTTCAGCTTTCTGGAATCCCATTTTTTGCTGTCAGAGGACCTTTCTAGGATTTCGTTTAATATGGGGCTGAACACCCATAACCCTGAAAGCTTGCTTTTGGAATGGCTACCTCCTGACCAGGTGGCCTATCTAGCAGAGTTGGAAAGAACATTGTTCCTGGCCGGAAATTACACTGACTCGGCCAATGCACCCGCCACAACAGAAGGGATCCTATTACAATCTCTCTAGGAGTATTGGATTTCAATTGGGCACTCAATTCGTCGATTCATAATCTCATAAACCTAACGACCGAGGTGGCCACTATATTGGCCCTAATGATAGCGGCTGAGGCATCCCAGGCTCTTAGTAAACCCTCTGCATTCTTATCCATTGTGTCATGGAGACAGGAAGAGTCCTCAAAAGGGATTGAAGATTTTTTTTTGCCACTCTGGCTATTGAAATGTACATTTTTGGAATTTCCTCCAAAACTTTAATCTCCTCTGGTTCCAAAGAGAGACAGGCTTTGCGATATCAAAGGATAACAAGTCTCTTCTCTGCATCTTCCCATTCCTCCATTATCTTGGCTTTAATAGGTTTGTTCACTGGAATGACTGTTTCTCTAAGTCCTCAGCACTCCAAACATTTCATCCTGTATTGAGAGAGCCACCTGTGTCTCCTCAATGATCATAGGACTCACTGCCACATATCAGATAAGAAATACTTTTTCATTTCCTTTGGGGGGCCTGAGGTGTATCCTCCCCACCCTCCAGATCTTGGTCAGAATCCTCTTCCTCTGACGACCTTTCCATTTCCTATCTGTCTCTCTTATGACGGGGCATGACCTGTACCGTCTGAGGGGAACTAGACTAGAGATCATGCATAGTACTTCTTCTCTAATCAAAGATCTCATGTCAGCCATGAATGAGGTCTGCTCCTCCTTTAGGATCTTCATGATACATTCAGCACACAGTGGTTTGTGTGCATCTGGTAGTTTAGCATTACATGTAGCACATCTTCTGGTTTTCTTTCTGCAGACACTATAGAAGTTCCTCTGTCCAAAAATGAAACATGCTAGGAATGAATAGGGCTGAAGAATTTACTCATGGTAACATTGGGTCCAATGACAATCAATAAGACTTACAATGTCCAGAGATTGTTCGGACGATATCTCTGAATGGATAGAATTAGAACCCATGGTCAGACTGTACACGTCAGAATCTCACCACAATAGGTGCTTTGAGTGTCCTACCTTGTCTTCTAGTAGAAATGTGGCCCAGCGCCACCGTCCATAATCCCTTGCGTTCCAACCTGAAAAAGATTTCTGCCCTGGCCTCCTTTGGGGTAGCTCCACCTTCCTGTCTTTCCTTTGCCTTTGTATTGGGAAGGCTGTTCCTGTGAGGGCCGAAAGGATCCCTTTTTGAGTTTCTTTATGGCATTCTTTGGTTTAGGTAGTGACTTCTTTTTGTCTGAAACTTTTTCCAATAGTTCATCCAATGCCAGGCCAAACATATACTTTCTTTTAAAGAGGATGGAACATAGTTTGATTTTTGATGCTTGTCCCCGCGCCAAGATCTCAGCCACAGGGCTCGTCTCACTGAGTTAGATAGGGCCGCCGATCTAGCCGCCACTCAGGGATTCCGCTGATGCATCAGCTAGGAAGGTTGTAGCATTTTGGAGAAGGGGAAGCGAGGTGTGGATCTCTTACCTGGGGGTTCCTGATGCTAGGTGTTCCTCCAGCTGCCCCAGCCAGCAAGACATTGATGTAGCGACTGATGTAGAGACCGCATTTGTGTTTAACAAGGCTGCTGATGTCTCCCAGGTCTTCCTAAGGATACCCTCCATTTTGCCCTCCAGGGGATTCTTTAACTGAGAGGAATCCTCAAATGGCAAGGTTGTCTTCCTGGCTACTCGGGCAAGCTGAACGTCTACCCTGGGTACCTCAGACCAGCACTCTGCAGTCTCATCATCGACTGGGAATCTCTCTTTTAACTCTGAATGAGTGCTTAGTCTCTTCTCTGGAGTCTCCCACTCATCTAGCACCAGCTCCTGGATATTCTTGTGTATCGGGAAGAATAGTCTCTTTGGATCGGAGGCCCCCGAACATGTCTTCTTGTACGGTGCATGCTGGTCTTTCTTCTTCAACCTCCATGGTTCTTACCGCCGTGATTAGTTCTTACATGTTCACTGTGGAAAAGTAATATCTCTTTTCTTGTGACTTCGGTTCAGAGCTCAGCTCCCCTTCTTTGTAACATTCTTCTGGCATAGACTCCTGGGAGTCTGAATCCTCTACCTGCTGAATCTTCCTCTTTTTTGCTGCTGGGGGAGCACTAGGGGCTGGTATTAGCTGGGAGAAGGATGCCATGGAAGCCTGTATTTCCTGCTACACAATGTCCTTAATGTCCTCTTTCAAGGAGGGCTGTTCCTCTTTTAAAACTTTCTCAATACACTCCTGACATAAGGGTATGCTTTGAGCAGGGGGTTGGACCAGATGACCCAGGAGGTCCCTTCCAACTCTACCATTCTATGAATCTATGAATCTATGAGTCTCTTGGCACACAGCGCACATTTGTGGCTGGTGACTTTGGATTTGCTCCTGCGTGCAGGATCATTGTCCCCCTGAAAGAGAGAAGGTAGAACATGACCTCAGTATCAATACCTGCACCCTGGAGGAGACCCAATGCCTGCATACTCACAGGGATCGGAATAGCGCTGGGCTCCACAGACGCAGAGCGGGAAGGATCACTCTCCATGCTACCACAGTATGTCCTACCTTGCTTGACCTGCTGTCCAGGGCTCCTTAAATAGGGCGACTGGACCAGTGCCTGTCACGACGTATAACAGATTGTTATGATTTGGTAGCTGAGGAGTGCAGGTAAAAAAAAGCAATACACCAGAGCAGTTGGAAACTATGAGATTGCAGTACCCTGACTAACCACCACAACTAGAGGCAGCCGTGGAGCGTTCCTACGTTGGTCCTAGACGCCTCGTCACAGCCTGAGAAACTAACTACACCTAAAGATAGATATAGGAAAGCTATCTGCCCCGGAGCAGAACCCCAAAGACAATAGAAAGCCCCCAAACATGTAATGGCGGTTAGACAAGATGAAATACTGACACAGAAAGAAAATAGTATGAGCAAACGCTGGGGCCCAAACTAACTAAATAGAAAAGGACAGGAAGGGTACTTACTGCAATCCCAGAAAACCCTGAAAAGCACCAACACCACTAATTTCAAAAACACCTGAGATCACACGACCTCTACCACCTAAATTAGTTCTCTGGTGTAACAAAATCAAAACAGCAGCCATGAAAAACTGGAAAAAGCAAAAGTACATACATAGTGGCTGAACTAATGAGAGGGCAAAAGCCCCGGAGGGGACCTGAAGGCCCCACAGAATGCAGGACAAAAATGCAAAAATATAGCACAAAAACAAAAAGAAGAAAATGTCTTATCTGTTAGCAGGAGATGCAGACACGACACAGCAGGCTACAAGGGAAACAGGAATGAAGGATTCAGACCAGAACAATTGATCACCGGCAACCCTGATGGGAAGGTGACTCCCTTATATAAGACCAGTCAGTAACACCTGATTCCCAGTCCTCACAATCTTCACTGGACAGACCAGCACCGCTTGTAACCACCAGAGGAAGCCTCTGCTCAGAACTCATCTCAAACCCATTCACAACAACAGATATATTCTATGATAGTAACATATATCTAATGTGACATCATTCTATATTTCCTATAATAGAAAATATCAACATGTATACATAGTATCTGCCAGCAATGTCTTACCTGACATAATATCCTATGTATTGTGGGTCTATACTGTGTACGTGTCACGCTGTCTCAGGATGGAGGTGGACCGGGGTCTATGCTGACCCTGAACTGGGGTCCTGACTAGTCCCTCTACCTGGAGGTACTGTTAATGGTACAGAGGTCCAGGCCGCCAGCGTAACCCTGTCTCCTGTAGATCCCTGACCACTGTAATCTAGTCCTGAGAAGGACCCTGATTACCACCACAGGGAATGGGCAGGTCACAGCTTACCCACAGTCTAAGATAAACAAGACAGACAAGGGGTAAAGAAAACACTGCCATGCATACAAAACTTCCACTACAGAGGAACACAAAAGGTTAAGGAGATAAACAATAAGCGAGGAGAGGATAAACCACAACAGGCACTCTTAGCTTAAGTCTTCTCAGAAACGATCCGCTCTGCTGGTCTGAATGAATGCTTTCACCGACAACTTCCCCAGCAGACCAGCAGGTATAAGAAGGAAGCTAATTAACAAAACATCAATCGCAGCTGGGCGAGGCTGGTCAGTCCAGCACTGAGAGAGAAAGAATTAACTCCCTCAGTGCCGAAAAACACCCAGCACCAGAAACTCAGCTGTGCGAAGTCAGGGTGTGCAATCGCGACGATCTTCGCCGCGACACACCCGTGACAGTACCCCCCCTTCTACGAGGGGCCTCTGGACCCTCAGGGCCTGGTCTATCTGGGTGAGTAGTGTGGAAGGCCCGAACCAATCGGTCTGCGTTAATATCCGACGCAGAAACCCACATCCTCTCCTCAGGACCATACCCCCTCCAATGAACAAGGTACTGAAGGGACCGGCGATTCAGACGTGAGTCAATGATCTTCGACACCTGAAACTCCAAATTACCATTGACCACCACTGGAGGAGGAGGTAGAGGTGACGGTATAACTGGTGCCACGTACCTCTTAAGCAACGATTTGTGGAACACAATGTGGATTTTAAACGTAGGAGGGAGGTCAAGACGGAAAGCCACCGGATTAATTATTGAACTGATCCTGTATGGCCCGATGAATCTGGGACCGAGTTTCCAGGAGGGAACCTTAAGTTTTATATTCTTGGTAGACAACCATACCAGATCGTTCACACTTAGGTCCGGACCAGACACTCTCCTCCTATCAGCCATACGTTTGTATCGGTTCCCCATAGTGCTCAGATTATTAAGCACTCCTCTCCACACTGAAGCAAGTGACGACGAAAATCGTTCCTCCTCAGGAACCCCAGAAGAGCCCCCCATTGAAAGTACAAAACTGGGGGTGAAAACCATATGCCCCAAAAAACGGGGACTTACCAGTGGACTCGCTCCGCCTATTGTTAAGAGCGAACTCTGCCAGAGGCAAGAAAGAAGACCAGTCCTCTTGGTTCTCTGAGACAAAACACCGAAGATATGTCTCTAAGCTCTGATTCAGATGCTCTGTCTGACCATTAGTCTGCGGATGAAAAGCCGAAGAAAATGACAACTGCATCCCCCGACGAGAACAAAATGCCTTCCAGAATTTGGACACAAACTGAGACCCCCGATCCGACACCACATCGGAGGGTACCCCGTGAAGTCTCACAATCTCCCCAATGAACACCTGCGCCAGAGTTTTAGCATTAGGAAGAGCAGGAAGAGCAATAAAATGTGCCATTTTGCTGAACCTGTCAACTACAACTAGTATGACAGTTTTACCTGAAGACGGAGGGAGGTCCGTAATGAAGTCCATAGACAGATGGGTCCATGGACGCTCCGGGATTTTCAACGGTAAAAGGGCCCCAGACGGACGGGTATGTGGGGTCTTAGAGCGCGCACATACCCCACAGGACGCGACAAAAGTTACGACCTCTTTATTTAAGTTAGGCCACCAAAACCGGCAAGAAAGGAGATCTACAGTTGCTTTACTCCCTGTGTGTCCTGCCAAAGCAGAATTATGATGTGCCTCGATAACCTTTTGTCTTAACTGATCTGGAACAAACAGTTTCCCTGGAGGTCCTACAGGGGCGTCCCCCTGAGCCTCCAATACCTCCTCCTCAAGCTCAGAGCATACAGCCGACACCACAACTCCCTCCTGAAGAATAGGAACCGGGTCATCCGTCTTCCCGGCCCCCGGGAAACTACGAGATAAGGCATCAGCCTTTACATTTTTTGACCCAGGACGATATGTGACGACAAAATTAAACCTGGTAAAAAACAACAACCATCTAGCTTGTCTGGAATTCAGACGTTTTGCAGACTCTAAATACAGCAGGTTCTTGTGATCAGTAATGACGGTGACCGGGTGGACTGCCCCCTCCAAAAAATGACGCCACTCTTCAAAAGCCAACTTAATGGCCAAGAGTTCCCTATTGCCGACATCATAATTCCTCTCGGCGGACGACAATTTTTTAGAGAAGAAAGCGCACGGATGCCATTTACCAGGGGACGGACCTTGAGATAATACCGCACCCACTCCTACGTCAGATGCGTCTACCTCCACAATGAACGGTTGTGATGCATCAGGTTGGATGAGTATGGGTGCTGAAGCAAAACATTTTTTCAAGGAGGAAAATGCTTGACAAGCTTTGTCAGACCACCTAGAAAAATCCGTCCCTTTTTTTGTCATGTCAGTGAGAGGTTTGACAACGGATGAGAAATTACGAATAAATTTCCGGTAGTAGTTAGCAAACCCCAGGAAACGCTGCAGAGCCTTAAGATCCTCTGGCCGATCCCATTCAAGCACTGCTCTCACTTTCTCAGGGTCCATACGGAAACCGGAAGCTGACACCAGGAATCCTAAAAACTGAAGTTCTTGTACGGCGAATACACACTTCTCCCATTTGGCGTACAGTTTATTGTCTCGCAAGATCTGCAACACCTGTCTCACATGCTCCTGATGAGACACAAGATCCGGCGAGTAAATTAAGATGTCATCTAGATAAATGACAACAAACTGTCCCACTAGGTGGCGAAAGATGTCATTAACAAAATGTTGAAACACCACCGGGGCAGTAGTCAGACCGAAAGGCATGACAAGGTTCTCATAATGTCCCTCCGGAGTGTTAAACGCCGTCTTCCACTCATCCCCCTCCTTTATCCTAATCAGATTATACGCCCCCCTGAGATCCAACTTAGAGAACCATTTGGCGCCCACAATCTGATTGAAGAGATAAGGAATAAGTGGGAGCGGATACGGATCTCGGACCGTAATCCGATTAAGCTCACGGAAATCCAGGCAAGGGCGTAGGCCTCCATCTTTTTTCTTCACAAAGAAGAACCCCGCGGCCACTGGGGAAGATGAAGGTCTAATATGCCCCTTGGCCAGACTTTCAGAAATATAATCCTTCATAGCTTGCCTCTCAGGACCAGAAAGGTTATATAACCTAGATTTTGGTAACTTAGCATCAGGAAGCAATTTTATAGCACAGTCATACACGCGATGAGGAGGTAATTCTTGACACCCTTCCTCTGAAAACACATCCTCAAAGTCCTCCAGAAAAGGAGGTAAGGTTCTAGGCACGACCGCACCGATGACCGTGTTCATGCAGTTACTATTGCAAAATTCACCCCACTGGCTTATCTCTCTGGATTGCCAATTAATAACTGGGTTATGTTTAGTTAACCAAGGAAGTCCCAACACAATAGGAGTGGGAAGGCCCTCCAGCACATAACAAGACAATAGTTCTTTATGTATTGCCCCCACTCGAAGGTCTATGTTATGCACGGCTTGCACAAAGCTACCTTGACCGAGAGGCCTGGCGTCAATAGAGAATATAGGGATAGGTTTGGCCAATACACTCAGTTGCATACCTTGCACCTGGGCAAACCGAGCGTCCACCAGATTAGCCGCGGCCCCACTATCCAGAAGAACAGAAATCCTTTCAGTTCTCGTACCTACCACCACCTCCGCTGGTACGAGAAACTGAGACGGACTTGGGGACGAAATACATACTCCCAGATTGTCGTCCACCACACAACCTGGGATCAACAGTTTTCCGGCGACTCCTTGCTCAGCAAAGTATGGGATGGACACCCCCCAACAAAATGTCCCTTTCTCCCGCAGAAGTAACACTTTCCTGTCTTGCGGCGCACCGCCGATCCCCTCCCTCGAAACGATGTCCCTCCTAACTGCATAGGCTCCTCAGAACAAACCAGGGGAACCTCAATATAAGGGACTATAGTAGAAGGTGGAGTCATCACAGGGGGCGGAGTTACCTCGCACCTCTCTCGAAGCCGTCTATCAATGCGAATCGCAAGGGCCATAGCGGCCTCCAGTGACGGGGGAGAATCATACTGAGCCAACACATCTTTTAATTTGTCAGATAATCCTTGACAAAACTGGCTCCTAAGAGCTGGGTCATTCCACTGAGTATCTGTGGCCCATCTACGGAACTCAGAAGAAAATTCCTCCGCCGGACGATCTCCCTGCCGTATCTTACGTAACTTCATTTCAGCAAGGGAGACCCGATCCGGGTCATCATATACCAGACCCAGGGCTGTAAAAAATCGATCTACTGACTGGAGAGCCGGGGAGTCCGAAGGAGGAGAGAACGCCCAGGATTGAGGGTCCCCTTGTAAGAGCGAGATGACAATTCCCACCCTCTGATCTTCACTCCCCGAAGACCGAGGCCGTAGCCGAAAATATAATTTACATGCCTCCCGGAAGGTAAAAAATTTATCCCGCCCACCAGTGAACCTGTCCGGGAGAGCTACTTTAGGTTCAGATCTGGTTTGCTCCCGGGGTACAAAACCTTGGACTTAACGTCCGTCAGCTCCATGGACAAACTCTGCAACTGCTGAGTTAACTGGGCTACTGGATCCATGGTAGCTGGGGAGAATCTTTTAGTGTGGTCGGTGAAAATGTCACGACGTATAACAGATATATTCTATGATAGTAACATATATCTAATGTGACATCATTCTATATTTCCTATAATAGAAAATATCAACATGTATATGTAACGGGTCAGGGAGGCGGAACCTCTGAGCTTTATTATACAAGGAGGCTTTCCTTGTAAAGGAGCGGGTGGCGCCCGGGGAGACGGACAGGAAGTCACGGCAAGTGACAGGGACAGTCTTTGGACAGACGGGAAGGAGGTCACGGCAAGTGACCGGGGCAGTCTCTGGATATACAGACAGGTAGTCACGGCAAGTGACCGGGGCAGTCTCTGGATAGAGAGGCAGGTAGTCACGGCAAGTGACCGGGGCAGTCTCTGGATAGACAGGCAGGTAGTCACGGCAAGTGACCGGGGCAGTCTCTGGATAGACAGGCAGGTAGTCACGGCAAGTGACCGGGGCAGTCTCTGGATAGACAGGCAGGTAGTCACGGCAAGTGACCGGGGCAGTCTCTGGATAGACAGGCAGGTAGTCACGGCAAGTGACCGGGGCAGTCTCTGGATGGACAGGTATATACGACCTGAGATGGTGGAGCCTCCCGGTAGGCTAGCAGGCAGATGACAGATGAACGCCCCCAAGTAAGCAGGCGAGAGTCTCTGGAATAGACGATGGTCACCGCATGTGACGTCCGAACCTCCGGGTAGGTCTGCAGGCAGATGGCAGATGAACGCCCCCAAGTGAGCAGGCGAGAGTCTCTGGAATAGACGATGGTCACCGCATGTGACGTCCGAACCTCCGGGTAGGTCTGCAGGCAGATGGCAGATGAGCGCCCCCAAGTGAGCAGGCGAGATTCTCTGGAATAGCCGATGGTCACCACGGTGACGGCCGAAACCTCCAGGTAGGCTTGCGGACAGGTAGCAGACAGCAAACTGGCAGGAGACAGGCAGGTAACTGGTAACGGAACCTGAGGGCTGAAGCAGAGTAAACAGTGCAACAACATTGCTCGGGCACCTCCATTAAGGAGGGAGTACTTAGGGTGGAGTCCTCCGGCATTGGCCGGGGACCTTTTTTGAAAGATGCGCGCGGCCCCTTTAAGAGCGGGGGAGCGCGCGGGCGCGCGCCCTAAGTCCAGCAGCAGGGAAGGAGCGCGCGACCCCAGCAGGGCGGAAGGAGGACGCCGAGCGTGGGTAAGGGGGGCGAAGTCCCTGCCTGGCAGAGGACGCTGGCGCAGGGGAACAGCGTCCCTGCCTGGCAGAGGGCAGGGACGCCGGCGCTACAGTACCCCACCTTTAGGCCCCCCCTTTTTTAGGCCAGAAAGAAATTTAGCTAGGATGAGAGGGGCATGGATGTTCTCCCGAGGCTCCCACGTTCTCTCCTCAGGACCAAACCCCTTCCAATCCACCAGAAAATAGGTCTTTCTTCCTACCCTTTTGGTGGCCAAAATGTTCTCTACCTCAAATTCGTTCTCAGCAGACAGTGGAGCAGGAGGTGTACCTGTAGACTTGACAAAAGAGTTAAGTACCACCGGTTTGAGGAGAGATACATGGAAGGAGTTAGGAATCCGCAAATTGGCCGGGAGTTTCAATTTATAGGACACTGGGTTGATCTGACTGATGATCTCCAGAGGACCGATGAACCGAGGACCTAACTTGTAGGAAGGAATCTTGAGCCGAACATACTTGGACGAGAGCCAGACCTTATCCCCAGGACGGAATTGAGGGGGATCCAGACGTCTCTTGTCAGCATGTCTCTTCATGCGCTCGGATGACAGAATGAGTGCGGACCGGGTACTCTCCCATATGGAGGAGAATTCGTTAACCAGGGATTCCGCAGCTGGATTGTCCACAGAGATGGAAATAGGTACAGGGATCCGAGGATGTTGACCGAAGACTACAAGAAACGGAGATTTGGAGGAAGATTCGCTCTCGTGATTGTTGTACGAAAATTCGGCCCAAGGCAGGAGATCCACCCAGTCAGAATGGTGGGCATTAACGAAGTGCCGGAGATAACTGGTCAGAATCTGATTGATTCGCTCGACTTGACCATTGGACTGTGGGTGGTAAGCGGAGGAGAAATCCAGGGTGACGTCTAGCAACTTACAAGTGGCTCTCCAGAAACGTGAGGTGAACTGTACCCCACGATCCGACACAATGTGACGAGGCAGACCATGAAGATGGAAGATGTGGCGGATAAAGTCTTTAGCCAACTCGGGTGCAGACGGAAGCCCTGGCAGGGGAATGAAGTGAGCCATCTTGGAAAATCGGTCAACGACCACCCAAATGACCGTACAACCAGCAGAGACGGGAAGATCCGTTATGAAGTCCATGGCTATATGCTGCCAGGGGGCAGCGGGTACAGGAAGCGGGAGAAGACGGCCGGCAGGCAGGTGTCTCGGAACTTTGTTGCGGGCACAGGAGGCACAGGCAGAAACAAAGTCTATTACATCCTTGTGCAGGGTAGGCCACCAGTAATGCCGGGTAATGAGCTGGAGGGTCTTTTTCTGACCAGCGTGGCCAGCTAGTTTAGACGAATGACCCCAGTGGAGGATCCTCTCCCGATCAGGTACCGATACGAACGTCTTACCAGGAGGGAGACGATTTAGACTCACGGGAGCCACCTGCATCACTCTGGCGGGATCGATGATATGTTTAGGTTCCTCCTCGAGATCCGACACCAGGAAAGACCGGGACAAGGCATCCGCCTTGATGTTCTTGTCGGCCGGGCGAAAGTGTAAAAGGAAGTCGAAGCGGGCAAAAAACAAGGACCACCGGGCTTGGCGAGGGTTAAGTCTCTGGGCATGCTGGAGGTAAGCCAGATTCTTGTGGTCAGTGTAAATGATTACCGGATGAAGAGCCCCCTCGAGTAGGTAACGCCACTCCTCCAATGCCAGCTTGATGGCCAATAACTCTCGGTCTCCTATGGAATAATTGCGCTCAGAAGAGGAGAAGAGTTTTGAGAAGAAGCCGCAAGATACCATCCTCCCGGAAGAAGACTTTTGAGTCAGTACCGCTCCGGCTCCAGAAGAGGAAGCGTCCACCTCCAGGAAGAACTGCTTGTTGCCGTCCGGGCGATGCAGCACTGGAGCGGAAGAGAAGGCCTGTTTTAAGGAAAGAAAGGCCTCCTCTGCTTCGGGCGTCCACTGTTTGGGGTTAGCATTCTTGTGGGTTGAGCGCGGAGATTGGAGCAGTCCAGGAAGAGAAGTGCGGTATGAAGAGGCGGTAATAATTGGCGAATCCCAGGAACCGCTGAATGGCCTTCAATCCCTCCGGTCGGGGCCATTTCTCGATGGCAGATAGTTTCTCCGGATCCATTCTTAGGCCTGTCTGAGAAATAATGTAACCCAAAAACGGAAGCGAGGTCTGCTCAAAGAGACACTTCTCATATTTGGCGAAAAGGTGATTCTGCCTAAGCCTGAGCAGAACCTGACGAACATCCTCTGGTGAGACTGGAGATCCGGAGAGAAGACCAAGATGTCGTCTAGGTACACCACAACGCAGGAGTAGAGCAGGTCCCGGAAGATGTCATTGACCAACTCCTGAAAGACTGCAGGAGCATTACAGAGACCAAAGGGCATCACCAAATACTCATAGTGGCCGTCCCGGGTGTTGAATGCCGTCTTCCATTCATCTCCCCGACGGATACGGACTAGGTTATATGCTCCACGAAGATCCAGTTTGGTGAAGATTCTAGCCCCCCTCAGACGATCAAACAATTCTGGAATGAGCGGAAGAGGGTACTTATTCTTCACCGTGATCAGGTTTAGGCCTCTGTAGTCAATACAGGGACGGAGAGAGCCGTCTTTCTTTTTTACGAAGAAGAAACCTGCTCCCGCTGGGGAGGTAGATTTCCGGATGAATCCCTTGGCCAAATTCTCCTCGATATATTCGGACATCGACCTGGTCTCAGCAGCAGACAATGGGTAAATACGCCCACGGGGAGGCGTAGTACCGGGTAGCAGGTCGATCGGGCAATCATAAGGTCTGTGAGGGGGTAATGTCTCTGCCTCCTTTTTATTAAAGACATCAGCGAACGACCAATATGGAATCGGGAGCCCTGGTAGATTAGTTGGTGTAGGAGAAGGACGGACGGGATGAACAGGAACCAAACACGTTTTATGACAGTCCTGTCCCCAGCGAAGGATCTCTCCAGTCTGCCAGTCGAGCATGGGTGCATGCTTTTGGAGCCAAGGTAGACCTAATAAGAAAGCATGAGAGAGTCCAGGCAGGACATGAAACGAGATGCTCTCAGAATGCAACATTCCCATCTGCAGGGTTATGGCTTCAGTGATAAGTTGGATGGGACGTGGTACGAGACCCCGTCCACAGCAGCAACAGATACTGGTTCAACCAGATGTTTGGTAGGAATGCGATATTTCTCTACTAGAGCCTGTGAAACAAGATTCCGGCTGCTCCAGAATCAAGTTGGGCTAGTTCGAAATAACGGTTCTCACCGAGAAGAATTGAGACTGACAGCAGCAGGGATGAAGAGGATTTATTCTTGTCTAGGTTGACCTCTCCGAGCGAACCTAGACACAGGCGTTTCCCGACCTCTCCGGACAGGTACGGATCCGGTGCTCCTTACTGCCACAGTAGAAGCAACTCCCCTCGGCACGGCGTAAGTCCTGACGGGCTTTGACCATCTTGGTCTGGTCGACCTGCATAGGCTCAGAAGTGTGTACCTGGGGAGAAGCGGAAGGAGTTACAGGTCTCTGAAAAGAAGGAGCTAGACGAGGAAACCTTCTCTCACGGGAGACCTCTTTGGCGCGTTCCTGGAACCGTAGATCAATTAGATTAGCCAGAGTTATTAGGTCATCGAGAGAGGTTGGAATGTCTCGACCGGCAAGTTCATCTTTAATACGGCCGGACAGACCCTCCCAGAAGACAGATATCAGAGCATCATTATCCCAGGCCAGCTCCGAGGCAAGGGTACGGAACTGTATGGCATATTGCCCCACGGTGAGACTTCCCTGACGGAGACGCAACAGAGATGATGCAGAGGAGGTCTTCCGTCCGGGTTCGTCGAATACCTTCCGGAAGGCCGAGAGAAAAGCAGGCAGGTCAGACACCAGAGGTATTTCTCTCTCCCAGAGAGGTTTAAGCCAGGCCAGAGCCTCTCCGGTGAGATGGGACTAATGAAGGCAATTTTGGCCGGTCGGAGTTAAACTGGTGAGCCAGGAGTTCGAAATGCAGGGTACACTGGTTAATGAAACCCCGAGCCGAGTAGGATCGCCTCCAACCGTGGAGGAGCAGAAAGTCGAGGTCCAGGAAAGGAAACCACGGAATTGGTAAGCAAAACGGGACTGCCGGATTGCGAGTCATGGCGCCAGTGATGGTTGCTGGTGAAAGTAAGTCAGGGTGTCCAGGCGGGAATTAAACATTCCGCAGATGACCCAGGATGGACTCCTGTGAGACCTCTGACGAGACAGTTCATGACACAGGTCAGAGACGAAGGGGTTTGGGTGCCACCGGGTTCCATGGCCCGAGCAAAAACTTAAACGGGTCAGGGAGGCGGAACCTCTGAGCTTTATTATCACAAGGAGGCTTTCCTTGTAAAGGAGCGGGTGGCGCCCGGGGGACGGACAGGAAGTCACGGCAAGTGACAGGACAGTCTTTGGACAGACAGGAAGGAGGTCACGGGCAAGTGACCGGGCAGTCCCTGGATAAGACAGGCAGGTAGTCACGGCAAGGACCGGGGGCAGTCTCTGGTATAGACAGGCAGGTAGTCCGCAAGTGCCGGGGCAGTCTCTGATAGACAGGCAGGTAGTCACGGCAAGTGACCGGGGCAGTCTCTGGATAGACAGGCAGGTAGTCACGGCAAGTGACCGGGCAGTCTCTGGATGGACAGGTATATACGGACCTGAGAGGTTGGACCTCCCGGTAGGCTAGCAGGCAGATGACAGATGAACGCCCCAAGTGAGCAGGCGAGAGTCTCTGGAATAGACGATGGTCACGCATTGGACGTCCGAACCTCCCGGGTAGGTCTGCAGGCAGATGGCAGATGAACGCCCCCAAGTGAGCAGGCGAGAGATCTCGGAATAGACGATGGTCACCGCATGTGACGTCCGAACCTCCGGGTAGGTCTGCAGGCAGAGGCAGATGAGCGCCCCAAGTGAGCAGGCGAGATTCTCTGGAATAGCCGATGGTCACCACCGGTGACGGCCCGAAACCCTCCGGTAGGCTTGCGGACAGGTAGCAGACAGCAAACTGGCAGGAGACAGGCAGGTAACTGGAACGGAACCTGAAGGCTGAAGCGAGTAAACAGTGCAACAACATTGCTAGGGCACCTCCATTAAGGAGGGAGTACTTTTATATAGGGTGGAGTCCTCCGGCATTGGCGGGGACCTTTTTTGAAAGATGCGCCGGCCCCTTTAAGAGCGGGGGGCGCGCGGGGCGCGCGCCCTAAGTCCAGCAGCAGGGAAGAAGCGCCGCGACCCCAGCAGGGCGGAAAAGGAGACGCCGAGCGTGGGTAAGGGGGGCGACGTCCCGCCTGGCAGAGGACGCTGGCGCAGGGAACAGCGTCCCTGCCTGGCAGAGGGCAGGGACGCCGGCGCTACAGTATACATAGTATCTGCCAGCAATGTCTTACCTGACATAATATCCTATGTATTGTGGGTCTATTTACTGTGACGTGTCCGCTGTCTCAGGATAGAGGTGGACCGGGGTCTATGCTGACCTAAAACTGGGGTCCTGACTAGTCCCTCTACCTGGAGGTACTGTTAATGGTACAGAGGTCCAGGCCGCCAGCGTAACCCTGTCTCCTGTAGATCCCTGACCACTGTAATCTAGTCCTGAGAAGGACCCTGATTACCACCACAGGGAATGGGCATGTCACAGCTTACCCACAGTCTAAGATAAACAAGACAGACAAGGGGTAAAGAAAACACTTGCCATGCATACAAAACTTTCCACTACAGAGGAACACAAAAGGTTAAGGAGAAAAACAATAAGCGAGGAGAGGATAAAACCACAACAGGCACCTTAGCTTAAGTCTTCTCAGAAAACATCCGCTCTGCTGGTCTGTAATGAATGCTTTCACCGACAACTCCCCAGCAGCCAGCAGGTATAAGAAAGGAAGCTAATTAAAAAAACATCAATCGCGCTGGGCGAGGCTGGTCAGTCCAGCACCGAGAGTGTTACTGTTATGTTTCGGTAGCGAGGAGTGCAGGTAAAAAAGGCAATACACCAGAGCAGTTGGATCTATGAGATTGCAGTACCCTGACTAAACCCCACAACTAGAGGCAGCCGTGGAGCGTTCCTACGTTGGTCCTAGACGCCTCGCACAGCCTGAGAAACTAACTACACCTAAAGATAGAAATAGGAAAGCTATCTGCCCCGGAGCAGAACCCCAAAGAAATTAAAAGCCCCAAACAAGTAATGGCGGTTAGACAAGAAGAAATACTGACACAGAAAGAAAATAGTATGAGCAACGCTGGGGCCCAAACTAACTAAACAGAAAAGGAAGGAAGGTATTTACTGCAATCCAGAAAACCTGAAAAGCACCAACTCTACTAATTTCAAAATCACCTGAGATCACACACCTCTACCACCTAAAATTAGTTCTCTGGTGTAACAAAACAAAAACAGCACCACTGAAAAAACGGAAAAAGCAAAGTACAAAACTCAGTGGCTGAACTAAACTGGAGGGCATAAGCCCCCGAAGGGGACCCAGAAGGCCCCAAGAAGTGCAGGACAAAATGCAAAAAATAGTACAAAAAAACAAAAAGAAGAATATGTCTTATCTGTTAGCAGGAGATGCAGACACGACACAGCAGGCTACAAGGGAAACAGGAATGAAGGATTCAGACCAGAACATTTGATCACCGGCAACCCTGATGGGAAGGTGACTCCTTATAATAAGACCAGTCATAACACCTGATTCCCAGTCCTCACAATCTTCACTGAACAGACCCAGTACCGCCTTGTAAACCACCAGAGGGAGTCTTGTTGTGAATGGGTTTGAGATGAGTTCTGAGCAGAGGCTCCCTCTGGTGGTTACAAGCGGTACAGTGAGGATTGTGAGGACTGGGAATCAGGTGTTACTGATTGGTCTTATGTAAGGGAGTCATTTTCCCATCAGGGTTGCCGGTGATCAATTGTTCTGGTCTGAATCCTTCTTTCCAGTTTCCCTTGTAGCCTGCTGTTCGTGTCTGCATCTCTGCTATCAGATAAGACAATTTCTTATTTTGTGTTGTTACTATATTTTTGCATTTTGTCCTGCACTTCTGTGGGGGGCCTTCAGGGTCCCCTCCGGGGCTTTTGCCCTCTCAGTTTAGTCCAGCCACTGTGTTTTGTACTTTGCTTTTTCCAGTTTTTTTTTCAGTGCTGTGTTTTGTTTTTGTACACCAGAGAACTAATTTAGGTGGTAGAGGTCGTGTGATCTCAGGTGATTTTGAAATTAGTAGAGTTGGGTTTTTTCAGGGTTTTCTGGGATTGCAGTAAGTACCCTTCCTGTCCTTTTCTATTAGTTTAGTTTGGGCCCCAGCGTTTGCTATACTATTTTCTTTCGTTCGTATCTCCTCTTGTCAACCGCCATTACTGTTTGGGGGCTTTCTATTTCTTTGGGGTTTGCCCGGGGGCAGATAGCTTTCCTATTTTATCTTTGGTGTAGTTAGTTTTCAGGCTGTGAACGTCTGGCCACGTAAACGCTCCCGGCGCCTTAGTTTGGGGGTTGGTTAGTCAGGGTACTGCAATTATAGATTCCAACTGCTTGGTTTTTTTCCCTTTTTTTTACCTGCACTCCCAGCTACCGTAACATAACTATCACCGGCCAAAAAATTGATGGTACTACGAAGGGAAAAAATATTTTGAAGGAAGAAAATTGTCAGGAAATTTTTTTCTGTTTGTTGCATTTTTTTTTCCCTCTGTATCTCTGGGTGGGGGAGGATCTTTTTCCCAATGGGTTTGCACGGTTGTTGGCCGTGTGGACACTTGCCCTGAGGTTAAATTATTGTGCTACTTGTGGTTTTGCCTGTTGTGGAACCTGGGGATCCCCATGCAGTTTGTTTTTAGGGGATCGAGCTAGGTTTCGAATTTCAAAAATAATTGTAAATGTTTTTTTTTGCCTTAAAATCTAAGTCCCAGGAAAGGCAGCAAGCAGGTTAAAATTACTCTTCTCCCTGCGCGGCAAACCCAGGATTGGGCTTTTTCCTGAACCTGGGGATCCTGTTTTGAGTGATGTTGATGCGTTTTTTAGGCTTTGGGGTTATTGTCGATGAGCCCTAATGTCCTGATCAAGCTGAAAAAGCCTTTTTTGCATTAAACAGGGCTTGTGACGCTGGTTTACTGTCAGAGATTCCGTAGGTGGGCAGGCCGACAAAGTGGAATGCACGCTTTGGCGGCCCTTTTCCGGAAGGGTCTGGGTTTGTTAAGGTGTTATGGTGGGATTCCCTGTCCCCTTGTTCAATGACTATGTATTAGCGATTCAAATTGACAGACGTTTGCGTGAGCGGAGAAGTATCTGGAGTGGTGTTGCCTTGTGACCAGCTTGAGCCCATGCAGTGTGATGGATGGTGTCTGGGCACGCGTCAGGTTTCGAAAGCGCAAAAAATGGGTTATGTTTCTACTGTGGTGAGCCTCCATTTATTTCAGTCTCCCTA
Source organism: Oophaga sylvatica (assembly GCA_033576555.1). Lineage (NCBI taxonomy): Eukaryota > Metazoa > Chordata > Amphibia > Anura > Dendrobatidae > Oophaga > Oophaga sylvatica. Next base: position 7,631 of record JARQOD010010302.1, on the reverse strand, counting down.
GGGGGAAGACTTTTGCCCTCATTGTCTTGGGTAGTGTTCAGACTAAGTTTTTTTTAACTGTCAACTCTGATATGCTCTCTGTCCTCATTTTTGCCAGGCTTTGTTGATCTGGAGAGCTATTAACCTGATGGATTTGATTTTGTAAACGTTGGGGTTTCCCTTGAACCCTCGAATCATTCCTTTTTCTGGGGTCGATTTCACCTTTGGCTGAGAATAAACCCATTTCTACCAGGTGAAATGGGGTTGAACCTGATCCCGGGTGTGCAAATTTTTGGGGGTTCTATATAATCGCTGAATTATCGTCTGGGTTTCCCTTGGTTACAGTTCAAAACTGTTTTGGGGATTGGAAATCTTGTCGTAACCAGTTGGGGCGCCAAGTGTTTAATACCAACCTCCTGTTTTTCTGCCTCCCCCGGCTGGTGTTCCGACTTTTTGTTTGATTTTTCTATGGTTTTTAGCGAAAGTAAATCTGCATCCTTCCTCCCCATAGGAGCTATGACTGCGCTATTGAATTGTCCAGGTAGAAAATCCCAAAAGGGCCTTTTTAATTGTTGTACCGAACATGCGTATGCGGTCTTTATCAGGAATATTGGGAAGGGTTACGCATCCTCTTCCACCCTTGGTGCCGGGTTTTTCTTTGTGGCCAAAAAAGATGGTTCATTAAGGCCGTGTATTGATTATCGCTCTTGAAAAATTACTGTGAAATACATACCCGTTACCCTTGATTTCTGACCTGTTTTCCAGGGTGAAAAATGTACTTGGTTTACCAAGCTTGACCTCAGGGGGGCTAATAACCTTATTTCGCATTAAGCACGGGGATGAATGGAAGCGGCATTTAAACCCTGAAGGGCATTTTGAGTCTTGGATGCCCCTTTGGGCTCATATGCCCTTCCGTCTTCCGCCTTCTGAAGACTTTTCAGGGATTTGTGGACAAGTTTTATTGTTTATTTGGATGATTCTTGTTTTTTTTAATAGGGAACCCCAGTGAAACATGTTCGAACTGTATTCCGATTTTGGAGAGAATGTCGTTGTGAAGGGATCAAAGTTCTTTTTGGCTACAGAAGTCCATTTCTGGGTTCATTTTGTCCCCTCTGTTTTGAAATGGACCCGGGGTCAAGGGGTTCAGGCCATCTGTATTGGGTCCAACCTATTCATTAAAAGGCTCTTAGGATTTTTTGGGTTTTGCCTTTTTATCGTAAATTTATTGGTAATTTTCCGGTATTGTTTAAAAACCTTTAGTATTTGACCAGAAGGTTCTGATGGGTGAATTGGCCTCCTGGGCAGTCTTGCGTTTTCCAGGAACTTAAGCGAGATTCCTTTTTGTTCTACGGCAGCCTGATGTTTCTCTGCCTTTCAGGTGGAGGTTGAGCCTCTGAAATTGGGGGCAGGGCCGTTTTGTCCCAAAAAGATCCAGGACCTTTAAAGTAAACCCTTGTGCCTTTTTCCTCGAAAATTTTCTCCTACGAACTAATTTGCGTGGGTAATCGGGGAGTTATTGGCCATGAAGTGGGCTTTTGAAGATGGAGACATTGGCTGGAGTGAGCCAAACATCAGGTGGTGGTCCTTACGGCCAAAAGAATCGGTCTATTGGAATTGCCAAGGACTCAATCCTAAACAGGCCAGGGTGGGCTTGTTTTTCAAACGTTTTAATTTTGTGGTTTCCTTTTTCCTGGCACTAAGAATGTTAAGGCGGAGCCTCTCGGGAGGTTTCCTTGGGCTCCCTGAGCTTCTGCCCTCTGTTATTTTAAGGAGGGGTAGTTCTTTCCGCCATCCGCCCCTTTGAGACTTGCTCGGAGGGGTTCAGGAGGATAGGCCCGACGCCCCTGTTGGAAAATTTTTTGCCGGACCAATGGAAAAGGTGTGTGTCGAGTTCATTGTTGCATTGGCTGGGCATCCCGGAATTTTTGGTCCAGAGACTTGGTTAGTCGTCCTTTTGGTGGCCTTACCTTGTCTCGGGATGTCGGGAATTTGTGCAGTCCTGCGGGCTTGCTCTCGCTCCAAGCCTGCTTCGCTTAGTGGTTTGTGATGCCTTGCCTGTGCCCAAGAGACCATGACCCATTCTCTATGGATTTCATTTCCGATCTTCTGTTTCTCAGGAATGACCCCTTTGGGTAATTTGTTGAAGGTTTTCCAAGATGATACATCTTGTGCCATTACCAAGTTGCCTTCCTCCCTGAATTGGTGCCGTTGTTCCTTCAGCCGTGGTTTAGTTTACCGGCATTCCTGAGAACATTGTGTCTGACAGAGGAGTCCAGTTTGGTTCGATTTTGGAGGACTTTTTGTTCAAAAACTGGGTGTTCAATTGCTTTCTCCTCGGCATTTCCTCAGACCAATGGTCAAAATGAGAGAAAAAAACCAGACATTGGAGACTTATCTAAGATGCTTTTGTCTGCTGATCAGGATGACTGGGTCTCTTTTTTGCCTTTGGCTGAGTTTTGCCTTAATAATTGGGCTACTCCTGCCACTTTGATGTCTCCGTTTTCTGTAATTCTGGGTTTCACCCTCGATTTTCTTCAGGACGACGGAGGCTTCTGTCTGTCCAGGTGTTGACTCTGTTGTTGAGCGTATGCAGCAGATTTGGGGACCAGGTATGGAGAGGTTGTCCCTCTCCCAGGAGAAGGCCCAGCGGTTTGCTAACCGGCATAGGACTGATGGTCCTCGGTTTAAAGTGGGGGACTTGGTCTGGTTGTCTCAAAGAAAATTCCTATGAGAGTAGCATCTCCTAAATTTAAGCCTAGGTTCATTGGACCTTATAAGATCATGGGGATTATTAATCTGTTTCTTTTCGTTTGCTTCTTCCAGGGACATTAAGATCCATAACGTGTTCCACAAGTCCTTGTTGAAGAGGTTTGTGAGCCAGTGGTTCTGCTGCTGTGCTCCTGAACCCTGTTTTGGTTGAGGGCAATCTGGAGTATGTGGTTGAGAAAATATTGGATTCTCGTTTTTCTAGACGAAGACCAGTAATTTGGTTAAATGGAGAGGTTTATGGTCAGGAAGACATTCTTGGGGTGTTTGCTTCGGGACATCCATGTAGGAGACTTATCCGTGCGTATCATAGAACTCATCCTGACCGACCTGGTTGCTCAAATGAGGGTTCGGTGACCCCCTCAAGGGGGGGGTTACTGTTGTGAATGGGTTTAGATGAGTTCTGAGCAGAGGCTCCCTCTGGTGGTTACAAGCGGTACTATGTGAGGATTGTGAGGACTGGGAATCAGGTTTATGATTGGTCTTATGTAAGGGAGTCATTTTCCCATCAGGGTTGCCGGTGATCATTGTTCTGGTCGAATCCTTCTTTCCAGTTCCTTGTACGCCCGCTGTGTCGTGTCTGCATTCTCCTGCTATCAGATAAGACAATTTCTTTTTTGTGTTTTTGCTATATTTTTGCATTTTGTCCTGCACTTCTGGGGGCCTTCAGGGTCCCTCCGGGGGCTTTTGCCCTCTCAGTTTAGTCCAGCCTGTGTTTTGTCTTTTGCTTTTCCAGTTTTTTTTCGTGGCTGCTGTTTTGTTTTTGTTACACCAGAGAACTAATTTAGGTGGTAGAGGTCGTGTGATCTCAGGTGATTTTGAAATTAGTAGAGTTGGTTGTTTTTTCAGGGTTTTCTGAGATTGCAGTAAGTTACCCTTCCTATCCTTTTCTATTTAGATAGTTTGGGCCCCAGCGTTTGCTCATACTATTTTCTTTCTTGGTCAGTATTTCCTCTTGTCTAACCGCCATTACATGTTTGGGGCTTTCTATTATCTTTTGGGGTTCTGCTCCGGGGCAGATAGCTTTCTATTTCTATCTTTAGGTGTAGTTAGTTTCTCAGGCTGTGACGAGGCGTCTAGAACCAACGTAGGAGCTCCACGGCTGCTCTAGTTGCGGTGGTTAGTCAGGGTACTGCAATCTCATAGATTCCAACTGCTCTGGTGTATTTCCTTTTTTACCTGCACTCCTCAGCTACCGTAAATAACAGAGTCTCTCCTCAGAACTCACTCTCAAACCCATTCAAACAGTACCCCCCCTTGAGGAGGGGTCACCGAACCCTCATTTTGAGCAACCAGGTCGGTCAGGATGAGTCTATGATACGCACGGATGAGTCTCCTAGCATGGATGTCCGAAGCAAACACCCAAGAATTGTTTCTGACCATAACCTCCCACTTAACCAAATTACTGGAGTTTCGTCTAGAAAAACGAGAATCTAATATTTTCTCAACCACATACTCCAGATTGCCCTCAACCAAAAACAGGGTCGGAGGCACAGCAGCAGGAACCACTGGCTCAACAAACCTCTTCTACAAGGACTTGTGGAACACGTTATGGATCTTAAATGTCCCTGGAAAGAGCAAAACGAAAAGGAAACAGGATTAAGAATCTCATAATCTTTAAGGTCCATGAACCTAGGCTTAAATTTAGGAGATGCTACTCTCATAGGAATATTCTTTGGGACAACCAGACCAGTCCCCCACTTAAAAACCGAGGACCATCAGTTCCTAAGCCGGTTAGCAAACCGCTGGGCCTTCTCCTGAGAGAGGGACACCTCTCCACTACTTGGTCCCCAATCTGTTGCATCGCTCCACAACAGAGTCAACACCTGGACAGACGAAGCCTCCGTCTGTAATGAAGAAAATCGAGGGTGAAACCCAGAATTACAGAAAAACCGGAGACATCAAGTGGCAGAGCTAGCCCTATTATTAAGAGCAAATCAGCCAAAAGGTAAAAAAGAGACCCAGTCATCCTGATCACAGACACAAAGCTTCTAAGATAAGTCTCCATGTCTGGTTTGTTCTCTCAGTTTGACCATTGGTCTGAGGATTGAAATGCCGAGGAGAAAACAATTGAACACCCAGTTTAGAACAAAAAGTCCTCCAAAATCTGGAAACAAACTGGACTCCTCTGTCAGACAACAATGTTCTCAGGAATGCCGTGTAAACAAACCACGTGCTGAAGGAACAACGGCACCAATTCAGAGGAGGAAGGCAACTTGGGTTTAATGGCACAAGATGTTTCATTTTGGAAAACCTATCACAAATTACCCAGATGGTGGTCATTCTCTGAGAAACAGGAAGGTCGGAATGAAATCCATAGAGATATGGGTCCATGGTCTCTTGGGCACAGGCAATGGCATCAACAAACCACTAGAGCGAGAGCAAGGTTTGGGAGCGAGAGCAAGTCCCGCAGGACTGCACAAATTCCCTGACATCACGAGACAAGGTAGGCCACCAAAAGGACCGACTAACCAAGTCTCTGGTACCAAAAATTCCGGGATGCCCAGCCAATGGGGAACAATGAATCTCAGACATCACACTCTTTTTCCACTGGTTCGGGACAAACAATTTTCAAAACAGGCAGCACTCGGGCCTATCCTCCTGACCCCATCCAGAGCAAGTCTCAAATTGGGCGAGATGGCGGAAAGAACTACACCCTCTTTCAAAATAAACAGAAGGATCAGAAAAAACTCAGGAGAGTCCGCAAGGAAACTCCTCGAGAGGGCATCCGCCTTAACATTCTTAGTGCCAGGAAGAAAGGAAACCACCAAAATTAAAACGTGTGAAAAAACAAGGCCCACCTGGCCTGTCTAGGATTGAGTCGCTTGGCAGATTCCAGATAGCCCAGATTCTTATGGTCCGTAAGGACCACCACCTGATGTTTGGCTCCCTCACCCAAAATGTCTCCACTCTTCAAAAGCCCACTTCATGGCCAATAACTCCCGATTACCCACGTCATAATTACGTTCAGTAGGAGAAATTTTCGAGAGAAAAAGGCACAAGGGTTACTTTTAGAGGTCTCTGGATCTTTTTGGGACAAAACGGCACCTGCCCCAATTTCAGAGGCATCAACCTCCACCTGAAATGGCAGAGAAACATCAGGCTGCCGTAGAACAGGAGCAGAAGTGAATCTCTGCTTAAGTTCCTGAAACGCAGAGACTGCCTCGAGGCCAATTCACCACATCAGAACCTTTTGGTCAAATCAGTTAATGGTTTAACAATAACCGAGAAATTACCAATAAATTTACGATAAAAATTGGCAAAACCCAAAAATCTCTGAAGAGCCTTTAATGAAGTAGGTTGGACCCAATCACAGATGGCCTGAACCTTGGGCCGGGTCCATTTCAATAACAGATGGGGGCAAAAAAGAATCCAGAAATGAGATCCTCTGTACGCCAAAAAGACACTTTGATCCCTTCACATACAGAGCATTCTCTCTCAAAATCTGGAACACAGTCCGAACATTTTTTCACATGAGAATCCCAGTCATTAGAAAAAATCAAGATATCATCCAAATAAACAATCAGAAATTTGTCCACAAAATCCCTGAAAATGTCATTCATGAAGGACTGGAAGACGGAAGGAGCATTAGTGAGCCCAAAGGGCATCACTAGGTACTCAAAATGCCCTTCAGGGGTATTGAATGCCGTCTTCCATTCATCCCCGTGCTTAATGCGAATAAAGTTATACGCCCCCCTGAGGTCAAGCTTGGTAAACCAAGTAGCGTTTTTCACCCTGGAAAAACAGGTCAGAAATCAAGGGTAACGGGTATTGATATTTCACAGTAATATTGTTCAAGAGACGATAATCAATACACGGCCTTAATGAACCATCTTTTTTGGCCACAAAGAAAAACCGGCACCTAAGGGTGAAGAGGATGGTCTGATATGACCCTTCTCCAATGATTCCTTGATATAAGACCGCATAGCGTCATGTTCAGGTACAGACAAGTTAAAAAGGCGACCATTTTGGAATTTACTACCAGGCACTATTTCAATAGCGCAGTCATAGCTCCTATGGGGAGGCAAGGATGCAGATTTATTTTCGCTAAACACATCAGAAAAAATCAATCAAAAAGTCAGGAACATCTGAGCCTGGGGGAGGCAGAAAAAACAGGAGTGTTGGTATTAACACATTGGCAGCCCCAACTGGTTACAGATACAGATTTCCAATCCAAAACAGGATTATGAGATTGTAACCAAGGGAAACCCAGCACGATAATGTCATGCAGATTATACAGAACCAAAAATTTGCAGCACTCCTGGTGATCAGGTTCAACCCTTATTATCACCTGAGTAGAAAACTGGGGTTTATTCTCAGCCAAAGGGGTAGAATCGATCCCCAGTAGGGGAATAGACTTCTGTAGGGGTATCAAGGGAAACCACAACGTTTAGCAAAATCATAATCCATCAGGTTAATAGCTGCTCCAGAATCAACGAAAGCCTGAGCAAAAATGAGGGACAGAGAGCATATCAGAGTGACAGTTAATAAAAACTTTGTCTGAACACTACCCAAGACAACTGAGCGTGCAAAAACGTCTTCCCCGCTTAGGGCAGACTGAAATAGCATGAGAGGCATCACCACAGTAGAAACAAACCCATTGCACTTTCGAAACTCATGACGCTGTGCCCCAGACACCACTCTATCACACTGCATGGGTTCAGAAGCTGGTTCACAAGGCAACACTATTCCACGCATACTTCTCCGCTCACGCAAACGTCTGTCAATTTGGAATCGCTAATGACATAGAATCATTGAGACCAGAGGGGACAGGGAATCCCACCATAACATCCTTTACATTATCTGACAGACCCTTCCGGAAAGGGCTGCCAAAGCGTCGTCATTCCATTTGGTCAGGACTGCCCACCTCGGAATCTCTGTGTAAT
>JARQOD010010301.1:0-25000 GCA_033576555.1 Oophaga sylvatica | reverse complement strand
CTGCACCTGTGGGAAGATGGTTGACACTGCAATCCAGTGAAACTGCGATTGATCCCAACGGTTCAAGATGAGCATTTGGAGTGCCCCTGGATATGAAATTGGGCAAAACAGAATTGCCTCCATCGACGCCACTCAAACCAAGAAGGCGCCATACACCTTCGAAGGGACATTGCTGGTCGAAGACTTCTAACCTGTACATGTAGAAGAAGACACGCTTGCTTGGTCTGGAGGCTGAGACACATGCTCGTACCGTGTCGAAATGCTTTCCCAAAAACAGATTGGATGCGACGTTCAGAGGACGACTTCTCCCAATTGACCAGCCACCCGAAGTCCTCCTGGAGCTGAAGGATGATTGCGAGCCGTTCACCGCTCCACTTGAGGACGCCACAATCAAAGGAGTTCCGATAGGGAAGAATCGTAACCCCCTGTCTTCGCAGAATCGCCATGAGAAGGTGCCAGGAATTTTCGTAAAAAACTCTGGGTGCTGAGGCCAACCCGAATGGGCAGGGACACAAATGTAATGGTCCTGACCTATGCAAAACGAAGGGAAGCGTTGTGGGCCCTTCCGAAATGAACATGCAAATAAGCGTGCGAACTGTCGATTGACACCAAAAATCGTTCTGCAGACAGTGGGCAGCCACAACGGAGCGAAGCGACTCCATGCGGGAGAATTTCCAGGGTGCGGACATGCAGATTCAATCTTTTGAGATCCTAGAATGGGGGAAATTTGTCCTCCTTTTTGGGGACCACAAAGAGGTTGGAATACAACCCTCTTCCACGGTCCTCCGGTGGAACCGTACCACCACACCCTTCTGCTGTAGGGAACTCGAACCTCCGCAGTAGAGGCGGCAAATAGCTCGGGGCTCTGACGGAATGCGGGATTGCAAAAACTGTTGGGGGGTCGAGAAAAAAGAAACTCTATGAAGTAGCCTGCCGACAACAACCGCGGTTCAACCCAGGCGATCCGACACGCGGGAAGCCCAAGTCGGTTTTTCAAGTTTCAAATTGGTGCAGTCGACTCCCCACTCGAGAGCCCTCGAGTGAGGACCCTGGGTCAGTCCCCTTTGCGGGCTTTTTGTCAGATCTCCCGATTGTCTTGGCGGAAGCTCTGTTTCCAGGAGTGCGGGATTTCTGAGGTTCTTTTTCCTGAAAAAGGTGGGACGACCCGACCCCAAAGAGGTGACCGCAACCGTCCCTGGACCGAAGGACGCGACTACTACCGGCACTATGCCTGCAGACGCAGAAGAAGTCACAGCTCTTCGCTGCGGTTATAGCCGGTTTCTTTTGCCTTTGCCTGGCAATCAGGCTCCGTGAGTCGATCCAAATAGATGACACCCTGTAAGCTAAAGATAGCAAACCTTGCTTGGAAACCGCGTTCTCCGGTCCACTGTCTAAAGCCAACAGTGCTCTCTGACTGTGATCGCGTGGATTTGCGCCTGGACAGCAGTGACGCAGTATCCAAATCCTGACAATCACTGGCCATATGGGCTGCATCCTCCAACAATCTGAACAAAGCCCCGCTACCTCGGATAGTGGAGGATCCATCTTGCACGCGGATCGTGACGGTCTAACAGCTCAGGGAGCTTGACTATGCAAAATGGAACCCTAGTACTGCTTGAATCTTGACACGGGCCTTGTTAGATGGATTTCGCGCCATCTCCGTCTTTTGTCCAGCGGATCTGGCCAAGACTCGCCCTGCCCTTTAACAGGAAGTAATGAGGGATTTGCGAAGCTGGGATAAAGGGACATCCACTTCAGGAGAAGGAATCCAATATCAATCACTCCGTCTCACACGGGATTACAGCGTCTCAAAAAACAGTGTCCCCTGAAAAGTTTATTCTGGACACAGGCGTTCCTTCTCCACTGCCCCCTATTAAGCTATCCAGAGATGGTAAAGCTGATCGCGACTATGCGACTCCTGAAACATCCGGGCCGACTTACCAGGTCGACTAGTTTACTCCTACGGTCACTGTAACGCCTCCCTCATGGCTCCAATAAATGCCTCTGTACGGCTCAAAAGAGAGGCAGAGTGTCCCTTGCCGATCTCCTTATCCGAATCGGACATCTCCCATCCGAGCTGAAGGGGAACCTCCATGCCCGAGATCTCCGAGTCGCTACGCGGAAGGATGCCACCGGCCTGTGAGCTTCTACCATGAGAGGATCTAGCTGACACCCATTACCTAGAAGGTTAGAAAGGCCATCAATTAGAAACGAAGCGAGGGCTTCCATTTTGTCAATTCACTGACACCTCAGACCGCTTCGCTTGACGCCGTCGAGGTCTGCGTGTTCAGATACGCAGAGACTGATCTGTTAGCGGATATGGGAGGACGGTCCGCACCTCCTGGACCCTGAATCTGACTGCCCCACAGAGGTATATGCAGGTTAACTGTCAGCAACTAGAACAGTGTGGTTTCTTAAAGGGCAAAACGATCGCTGAGGGTAATTAAAGCTCTTAAAGGAGCTACCCCAGCTGTCCCAAATAAAGGGTTAACGCCAAAGAAGGGGTTAATGTCGCGACTCCACAAAAAACCTTGTTTAATGAAAAAAAGGGTGTGCGAGCCCCAGGTGCCTCTTATGAGGTAGCAGCTGCGGACAGTGTTTCAACGGGTATGCCACACTAAAACATGAATGCCAACGAGATCGCTAACATTATTGCGCTGATTTGTACATTGCAATGACGCCAAAGTCGCTATGGAGATCGTAACCCACATATGCGTCGTAATGAGATCGCCACTTGCAGTACTAGCGACATTTAAATCGATCACAAATTCGATCGTGTAGTATGCGTTCGTTTATCGTGATCGTAGGCGAGGAGGTTCCGTTTGTGACAGTTACCTCCAGAAGGCGCCCTGCGTGGTGGGGAGGTGCGGGGGTCAAGCTTCTGCCCTGACAGGTGAAGCGACCTCACCAGCTGGCGCGGTGCAGTTGCAGTGTCTTGTTATTCTCGGTTTAGGTCGGGGAGAGCGAGGTGCCGAGGAGGCCGTCATGTAAGTGGCCGCCACGCTAGAGGAGAGAAGCCGGAAGAGAAAAAGGCAGGCGTAAAGCTGCGCGCTCAGAGCGCTTCCTGCCAGCGTGAAAAAAATGGGAGTAAGCGACGAAGCACGCACCCCGCCGGTTTCGAAGAAAGCGCGCGACTCACTCTCGCTCAGTCTGCAGGTATCACCTGAGGACAAATGTACACAATCTCACACTGAATACATGGTAGCAGCAGGCTGCGCGAGCAGCCGCCTGAAGCACTCCACACATTAATAATGTGGGCTACTCACCAGCTGAGCGCCACATGGACCCCAGGGAATTTGTGGCGCTGTGCCCGTAGCTTCCCCCCAGGCAGGGTACGCAGTGACCCAGAAGACGCGTTTGGTCCCCGCAAGGGAAGCAATACCTCTATCCCCCAGGCAGGGTTCTCAGGACCTCCTTAAAGGGTGGATACAGATCCGCCAAGGGAGTGGTGGGGGTTCCAGCAGCGCTGAGACCCTGAGACCTCTATAGACACGGGGTCCAAGTCTCTGTCCGTTTAAAATAAAAAAATTTTTGAGGAGCTGCTTCCAGCTGCGACTATCCTCTGTGACCTCAAATTTTAGACGGAGAGCTGGAGTATTGGAGGAAGCCTATGATGGAGGGGCCGGTCAACACTCTTTTGTAATCTGAGGTGTTCTATCTGTGTGGGCTCCGCCTACCCACTGGTAATGAATGGGTCTCCCTTCCTTCCATTGATGCTGAAAAGGGGGGGCCGCGCAGAGAGGAAAAGGGGGGCCGCGCAGAGAGGAAAGGTGGGCGCGCTCAGAGAGGAAAAGGGGGGCGGCTAGAGGGAAAAGGGGGGCGCGACAGAGAGGAAAAGGGGGGGCGGCAGAGAGGTAAAGAGGGTATAGCGCGCAGAGAGGCAAAGGGGGGCGCGCAGAGAGAAAGAGGGGAAGCGCAGAGAGGAAAAAGGGGGCGCGCAGAGGGAAAAGGGGGCGCGCAGAGAGGAAAAGGGGGGCGCGCAGAGGTGGTCAACATCTTTGTAATCTGAGGGTGTTCTATTCCTGTGTGGGCTCCGCTACCACTGAGTAATGAATGTGTCTCCCTTCCTTCCTTTGCTGTCTGGAAAAGGGGGGATCCGCGCAGAGAGGAAAAGGGGGGCCGGCAGAGAGGAAAAAGGGGGGGACGCCGCAGGAGAGGAAAGGGGGGCGCGCAGAGAGGAAAAGGGGGGCCCGCGCAGAGAGAGAGGACAGAGAGGAAAAGGGGGCGCGCAGAGAGGAAAAAGGGGGGCGCGCAGAGAGAAAAAGGGGGGCGCGCAGAGAGGGAAAAGAGGGGCGCGCCAGAGAGGGAAAGGGGGGCCGCAGCAGTGGGAAAGGGGGGCGCAGTGAGGGAATGGGGAGGCGAGAGAGGAAAAGGGGGGCCGTTTGAGTGAGGAAAGGGGTGGGGCCGATAGAGATGGAAAGAGGGGGCGGCGAGTAAAATATAGTTCTTACATCATACTGGCAGGAGTGATCTGATAGCAGCGTCTCAGTCCGAGGGGGGTGCTGGAGGGGAGTGGATGAAATGCAGGAAAAAGTCAGCGGGATCATCACGCTGTCACTGTGGACAAGAGGAGCTCGTAGACTCATTCTCATGAGGGTCACAGGATTTTAGGGCGCATTATGTGTACTTGGGTTGCCAGCATAGCACTTCAAAATCTGTATACCGACAGAAATATATTGCCAACATTTGAGTAAAACAAAAGCTCTTATTGACAGTTGAATGAGTTAATGCAGAAGGTCAATATTTGCAGTGTTGACCCTTCTTCTTTCGGACCTCTGCAACTTCTCCCTGGCATGCTCTAATCATCTTCTGGACCATATCCTGACTGATAGCAGTCCTTCTTTGCACAATCATTGCTTTCATTTTGTCAGAATTTTTAGGCTTTTTGTTTGTCCACCCGTCTCTTGATGATTGACCACAAAGTTCTCAATGGGCATAAGATCTGGGGGAGTTTCCAGGTCATGGACCAAAATCTCCAATTTTTTGTTCCCGAGCCATTTAGTTATACTTTGCTTTATGGAAGGTGCTCCATTATGCTGGAAAAGGACATTGTTGATCGCCCAAAATGCTCTTGGACGGGTTGGGGAGAAGTTTGCTCTTGGGGTTATTCTAGGTACATTCTTTATTCATGGCTGTGTTTTTAGGCAATGACTGTGCAGAGAGCCGAGTCCTTGGCTGAGAAGAACCCACACATGAATGGTTTCAGGATGCTTAACGTTGGCATAGACAAGATGGTGTAGCGCTCACCTTAGTTCTCCGAATGAGGCGTTTCCTTGATAATCCCAACAATACGAAAAGGGGATTCAATCAGAGAAATAACTTTACCCCAGTCCTCAGCCGTACCGCCTGTACCTTTTGCAGATTATCAGTCTGCTCCATGATGTTTTTTCTGGAGAGAAGTGGCTTCTTTGTGCCCTCCTTGAGACCAGGCTGCTCAAGAGTCTCCGCCTCACAGTGCGTGCCGATGCACCTCACACCTGCTGCTGCCTTTTCCTGAGCAAGCTCGCACTGCTGGTTGCCTGATCCCGCAGCTGAAACACTTTTAAGAGACGGTCCTGGCGCTTGACTGGTCTTTCTTGGGCGCCTGGAGCATTTTTGGGCAAAACAATGGAACCTCTTCTTGAACGTTCTGATGATGCGATACGATTGTTGACTGAGGTGAATCTTTTCTAGCTGCGAAACTCTTCCCTGTTAGGCCATTTTTGTGCATTGCAATGATGACGGCAGTGTTTCTTTAGAGATAACATGGTTACAGGAAGAGAAGTTCAATGATGCCAAGCACAGCTCCTTTTAAAGTGTCAGTGGTGTATTCTTACTTTAATCATTGACAGTTTTGATCTCCAGCCATGTCCTCATCAACACCCACACCTGAGTTATTGGAGCAATCACTGAAAAGAGGTAACGTGTATATTTTTTTTTTTTTTCCTTTTAAGGCAGGCTCGCATGATGTTGTACATGTGTTTTGGGGGATAAAGTTCATTTTCTAGCCAAATATTGACTTTGCACAAAGTTAATTGCTGTTATGCTGTATCACTCTTCTAACCATTCTGGAGTATATGCAATTTGCCATTAGAAAAAGTGATGCAGTTAGACCTCCTTTACGTTATCTACATGGTAGTACCGGGTTCCCTGCAGTATCTGATGCTGGCAGGTGTGGAGGGGACAAGGACAATATTTTTGGCGGACCTGTCACAGGATAAGAGGTTTCTGGAATCAGGTAACTCAAACTATTAAATATAAATAACTCGTCTCCTCTGTACCCGTAGGGGTGCGCTTCTCACTACTCAACGTAGGGCGCGTTCTCCACCTACTGCACGGAGGGAGCGCTTCTCCACCTACTTTGCACCGTGAGGGCGCGCTTTCTAACCTACTGCAACGGAGGCGAGCTTCTCCACCTTTCTGCACTGGAGGGCGCGCCTTCTCCACCTATGTAACCGGAGGGCGCGTTCTCACCTACTGCACCGAGGGCGGCGCTTCTCCACCTACTGCACGGAGGGCCCGGCGCTTCTCCACCTACTGCACCGGAGGGAGCGATTCTCCACCTACTGCACCAGAGGGGAGCGCTTCTCCCAAACTACAGCAACAAGAGGGCGCGCTTCTCACCTACTGCACCGGAGGCCGCGCTTCTCACCGGAGGCGGGGGACCGCGCTTCCTCCACCGGAGGCCGCGCTCTCCACGGCAGGCCGCGCTTCTCCCCGGAGGCGGCGCTTCTCCACCCGGAGGCCGCGCTCTCCACGGAGGCCGGCGCTTCTCCACCGGAGGCCGCGTTCTCCACCGGAGGACGCGCTTCTCCACCGGAGGGGTTGCTTCCCACCTACTCCACAGCTGGGCGAGCTTCTCCACCGGAGGGCGCGCTTCTCCGCCTACTGAACGGGAGGGCAGCGCTTTCCGCCTTAATCCACCGGAGGGAGCGACGCTTCCGCCCGACTGCACGGGAGGGCGTTGCTTCTCCGCCTAATCCACGAAGGCGCAATTCTCCGCCTACTGCCACGGAGGACGGCCTTCTCCACGGATGGGAGAGTGCTTCTCCACTACCCCACCGTATGGGCGCGATCTCCGCCTACTGCCCAGAGGGCGCGGCTTTCTCCAACCTACTGCACCGTGAGGGCGCGCTTCTCCACCTAATGCATCGGGAGGGCGCGTTCTCCACCTACTGAACGAGATGGGGCGCGCTTCTCCAACCTACTGAACCGGAAGGGCGCGCTTCTCCTCCGACTGAACCGGAGGGCGGCGCTTCTCCACCTACTCCACCGGAGGGCGCGTTCTCCACCTACTCCCACCGGGAGGGCGCGCTTCTCCACCTCACTCCACCGGAGGCGGCTTCTCCACTATGCCCGGAGGGCGCGCTTCTCCACTACTGCACGGAGGGCGGCTCTCTACACCTACTGCACCGAGAGGGCGCGCTTCTCCACCTACTGAACCGGAGGGCGCGCTTCTCACTAATCCCCAGGGGGGCTGCGCTTTCTCCAACTACTCCAACGGAGGGCGCGATTCTCCACTACTCCACCGGAGGGCGCGCTTCTCCACCTACTCACCGGAGGGCGCGCTTCTCCACCTACTGCCTCGGAGGGCGCGTTCTCCACCTACTCCACCGGATGGGCGCGCTTCTACACCTACTCCACGGAGGGCGCGCTTCTCACCTACTGAACCGGGAGGGCTCGCTTTCCTCTACTGCAACGGTGGGCGCGCTTCTCAACCTACTGCACCGGAGGGCGCGCTTCTCCACCTACTGCACCGGAGGGAGCGCCTTCTCCACCTACTGCACCGTGAGGAGCGATTCTCCACCTTACTTGCCATCCGTAGGGCGCGCTTCTCCACCTACTGCACCGGAGGCCGCGCTTCCTCCACCGGGAGGCCGCGCTTCTCCACGGAGGGGTGCTTCTCGCACCTCCTCCACCAGTGTTGCGAGCTTCCAACGTAGAGGGCGCGATTCTCCGCCTTAATGCCAAGGCGAGGGCGCACTTCTCCGCCTAATCCACCGGAGGGCGCTTCTTCTCCGCCTAATCACAGAATGGGCGCCACTTCTCTCCTACTGCACGGAGGACGGCCCTTCTCCACCGGAGGTGAGCGTTCTCCACATACTCCACCGGAGGGCGACGCCTTCTCCGCCTACCCACCGGAGGGCGCGATTCTCCACCTACTGCACGGTGGGGCGCTCTCCACCTACTGCACCGGATGGCGCGCTGTCTCCACTACTGCACCGGGGGCGTGTTTCTCAACCTACTCAACCCGGAGGGAGTGCTTCTCTGACTAGCCCCTCAAAACAGGATGGGAACATCATTACACGATCCCAAACTAAACTGCGATAGATCTATGAACTGGATTGATTTCCAAGAAACCTGACGCCCTTCCATCAGATTGATTGACCCTTTTCTCTGGGGTTTCTTCTCTTTACTGACTATGCTCGTCATCGGTCCCCAACCGGCTGCACCGTGTTATGTTTCCATTGGATTTTAGAACTCCATTTGGAATATTGATGGTGAAAAAGTTCATTCTCTCATTCCTATAACTCGATGTTTTATTGGGACGATTTACTCATTCTATGCTATATTGATGCTGATATTGTCCTGTTCTGTGTGTAATTTTGGCCCGCAGATCACCCTACATGTAATCACTCTAGGATTACAGTGAAAACCGGTGGATCCCTATGTGGCCAAAAATAAATTTTAAAGAAACTTCATGGTAGGCAGGACACGAGGGGGGGATTGGCACTGAGCTACGTGCCAAATTGGTGCTTTTCTTAAAAGGAATTACCAAATTTGTACCTGATACTGAAATATTTGTTTTCGTTTTGGTAAAATGTGAATTATTTTCTGTTAGGCAATTATGGGGGCTGGGCCATCCTTGCCTTACATGGTCAACAATAGACCACAGAAAAAGCGGTCTAGTGATGACTAGGGAGTGTGCGGCTTTGCTCTGTAACCTGTGCAGAGGTCACTGTGCAGGGAAAGGAGGAGGAGAAATGTGACATCACCTATTGTCTATGGCGGATCCTTTGGGATCTATTGCAGAGGCGGTGTTATCTGTCATTGTCTTCTGTCTGATTAATTTGATAGTGTGTCCAAGACACCGCTGTGGCATGTGGTAGTGAAACGTTGGTGCAAGTCCCAGACCAAAAAACTAATAACTAATACAAGTGTACAGCTCCCACTTATTACCTATGCAGATATAAATTCCTCAGGCACTTGTATGTCAGTGCAGAACGGAGTGCGTCATGCGATTATTGATTGATCGCGTGGGTTCCTGTCCTGCTTCTATTAGTTGTGGTAATATACCAAGATGTAGATTAAAAGTGATTGGATACTGAACAGGGTCGTTCCGTTTGCCATGAGGTCAGAGTGAAAAAAAAAATAACAAGAATGAAATGTCTTTTTTTTAATTTCTTTTTTTTGTATTCTGAGCCTCTTGGCAAACGAACGTCATGTAACAATCAATGTATGTGTTTATATATATAATATATATATATATTTATATTATATATATATATATTATATATTTATACACATATACATATACACACGAGAGCAGTGCGATGGCGATTCTTACCTTAAATCAAGGCTGATGAGATCAGGACAATCTCTGCAGTAAACATCTCCACATCTGCAAAATAAATATTGTTGTCACGGTGGAAGGACCTCGTTCCCCGGGGGCCGCAATCTTTACGGTATTGGGTACCGGACATTTCTTACATTAAGATTTGTATTCATATATACTGTAGTACCGACGAGCTCCAGGTTCTGTCTGTAGCGTCTGAGATTTAATTGTGTGATGCTTCTAGGGAAGTTCGCACCGCGATTTTCACGTGGTCAGTGTTGAATGCAACAAGAACCAAGTTCAATTCCTCAAGGCTTGTAAGACACGAGAGGAAACACAGATGGCAGAGGTGACCTCCCCCAAAACTATGGACCCTCCACAGAGGGAGACGCTTTGAGCCCCTCTGACAGGGTCAGATTTCTGCCCTTTGGCGTCATTGGTGACACCTTTGAATATAGGCACTCATGTCGGACTTGTGTGAAACGCTGTACTTTCCGCCTAGTACTGTACATGCAGCAGCGCGGGTTGTCTTTACTACAACCATTTCATTGTACGGCTGAATATACAGCAGATGGATCCAAAGCAGGAAAGTCTGCAGCAGAAGAATATACGTAGATGGCAAGTGGGTGACATTCAGCCAAATCTCAGGGATTTTGAGCGTAGTTTGGACGACCCAGTTGCAGTCTTATATCACCAGTCACAGGCCTGTAATCGCAGCCAATGTGATGCACTTGGACTTAACGTTAGCAATCTGTAATATGGCTTACTAGTGCAGCTCTTCAACTTCTGTGTGAGGGACTCATGAGAGAAAAGCCGGAGCAGCCGCGAGGTTCAACCGCACCAGATGGAGTTTGAGCAATGGGCCCTGAGAAAAACTCGCAATAAAATATATCTCGGTGATCCTTATTTAATTGAAAGATCGCCTTTTCCCTCTTTATAGCATCCTATTCATGTTTGTGCAATCATTTACAATGTCTGGAGCCGTATATCTGACTACAGCGGCAGAAATTCAGAGCTTGTTTGGCAGCGAAAAGCCCTGTTTACAAACGATTGAACGAATTTTCAGTCGCAGAGTTTCTACAACAAAATGATTTCTAAAAAAAGAAAATCGGTTCACGAAAATGGGATATTTCTACCGCATGTTCATGGATTTTACAAACCTCATTCAGTTTACGAAATGTTTGCATAAAATCTGCATGTGTGAACAAACACTTTAAAAAGAGAATCGTGTCAGATTGATTCGGTCGGCCAAACCAAGGCAGCACGAAGTCAGAGTTGGCGTACGATCGCAGCCGGTACATTATTTTTCAGAGAACATAAAGGAGATGAGGACCAGTCCACCCTTGACCCCGGACGGGCTTTTCCCAGCGCTTCTCCAGTGACTGACTTGACTACCTAGCGATAGAGAGACCGACTGTTCAATCACCTAGAGCGGTGCAGATGAGAGCTGGAATAGTCTCATCTCCGGCTATTCTTACCAGATCGAAATCTTCTACTCTATATCAGAAACGCCAGAGCATTTCAGAGAAAAATTTATTCATTGCTTGCAACCATTCAGCCAAGCGTGGTTTCATGATGCCCAGAGTTTATGGGCACCACAAATCCCCTCTGACCATGACTATGGACAACGAATCAAACTTTTTTTTATTTTTTTATGCTGCTTCCACCCTGACACAATGTCTGGACGTAATCATTTGGAGTACAGATGATGCAGTATGGGTCAGCTCATGTCTCCGCCTTGAGTGATAAGAGGCTGACCATCACGCCACTATATTTACTCCAGAGAGTGGGACCTGATTTCAATGCAGCTGAAGACAGGGAAAATTATCGGGGGGGAAAAGAAGAAAGCCACATACTATGCATCTTTAAGCGATTAGCAAAAATTTCATAACTATCAAGAATCAGCAGGGGGAAAGAAAAACAGTGAGCGCATACATTCATAGTATATAGTTTATCACATGTCGATTTCCTACTCAAAAGTATATATTTATATTACACATTACTTATTTTTTTATGGGAGTATATTACGGTCTTGGTTCCCTTCACAATTATACCCTTCTATAGATAGGACATGGAGGGATATCATCATCCATCTGGTGCCGCCACTATCAGGTGACGCAAGACAATGTGTTTACATTTGCCACGTCTCTGAAAATTTGACTCCATTCCTATGCCTTTCTATACAGACCTAAATTCATATTTTGCTTGGTATTATAATAGCAAATCTGCTTGCTTTTATGGTCAGGCTGAGGCTAGGGCACATACATCCGTTGTATCCCATATTTTCCTTGTCAGCCCTGCCTTGTCTGTGATCCAATCAGCGAATCCTCTGTAATTACCTGTTCAAACAGGGAATCCACAGTACCCGGAGTCATCTGGAGGTTCATAGCTTTGCTAGCTTTGCTTCAATATTCACCATGACAGGGCTTATAGATATTATATCTATAACACTTTTCCTATGCTGGACCAAATTCTTAAATGTACAGTGCAGCTACTCTAGGAAGCGATCTCGCAGTGAGCCGTCACGTGAAATTATGTAGGACTGCTCAGGGTTGGAACCATGTTGCCCGCGTTTTCTTACAATGACATCGTCCGAAAGCTCCAGGCCTTCCAGGCTTCAGGTTGTGCAGTCGTGGCAGCGGGAGTGGATCTCTCAGAGCCTCTGGCGTTATGGTACAATTTGAGAAGTCTACGTGCTGAAGCAGCAGAGGTCTGGTGTGGAGAAAAAATGAAGACATGTCTTGTCATTAGAATGCTTCCAACAATGCAGGATCGGACAGCGCTATAAATCTCGTGTGAAGCTCGGCTGGGTATCGGGTCCCCAAATATCGAATTATACAGCTAGGCGTGGGGCTCAGGGTGAGGTCTTTCATAAGGGCTCGTGATCCGCACCATGTACGGAGGATGATTCTACACGTAATCCGACATGAACCACCACGCGCTTTCTGCACGGTGTTAGGGATTATGGGAGTGGTTTTTTTTGCAGTATCCAGTTATCTCTCACCGGACTTGTCTGAATAACGGTTCTCCAATGCACGACCTGGGCAGCGCAAGACGACAACCCCAGCGACAGCAGGTTTCCGATCACTCCCTTTGCCATGTGTTTGTTAGTGAGATTCCACGTGTGCCATAAGGATTCGTCGCACCTACGGGAAAAGGACAGCATTTCAATATCTTCAGCCGCCTCCTGTGTCTCACCATTTGTATGTAAACTGAATATCATGATTTACAAAGGCAGCAGAGCCCCTCCCCAGCGGGTACAATATGTCCTGGGGGGCCCAACATAGTGGTACAACAGGGGCTTTCAGAGTGACAGCAGCTCTCAGTAATGTTCCCTTGGTTAGTTGTCTTTCCGCAGATCATGGTTCAGGCTTTTACCCCTTCAAGACCTTAAGATTTTTTTTTTTTGGTTTTTTGCTTCCCTTCTTCCCAGAGCCATAACTTTTTTATTTTTCTGTCAACGAGGCCGTGTGTGTGTGAGAGCAGAAAAGTCACCAACTCCTACTGACTCCTAACTGCAGTGAGACGTCCTGGACGAGTTGTCTTCTGATTGATGGCACTTGATTTTACCATGTCGTGTACTTGAAAGATGGTAAAAAATCTTCCAAGAGCAGTGAAATTGCAAAAAAACAAATTGCAATTCTACAAATCGATCGTTTGTGTTTTTTTATTCACCTTCTTCACTAATGCTAAAATGAAGCTGCCATTATGATTCTAGGTCTCCATTTTTACGAGTTGGCAGATATCAACAAGTCTAGTTCTTTTTTATTTACGTGGTGAAAAACAATATCCAAAGTTGTTAAAAATAATATTATATATATTTAAATTGCTCATTTTCGAAACTTGTGTTCTCATTTTTCAGGATCTGGGGCCGGGTGGGGCTTATTTTTTGGGAAAGCCGAGCTGACACATTTTTTTTTTTTTTATTGATTTCCATTTCGGGGTTAGAAGACGATTTTGGTAAAGAACTTACCTGTAAAATCCTTTTCAGCGAAGGAAGGAAGGAGGACACACTAGTTCATAACTGTGGGTAGGCGGGAGCCAGATAAGGATTGACACCTCAGATTAAAAAGAGTGTTGACCGGCCCCTCCAGCTCGGGCTCCTCCTACTCAGCTATTCGTCGTCACCCAAGCTTTATGGAAGAACAATATCACCAGCGAAGCAAACCTAAACCCCTTCTGAAGGACTTCAGAGAAAAAACATAAGAGTACTGGTTATGCATGCATTTGGCAAAATAATCACACAGTTGCCAGGTACTACTCACTGACCTGACTCTGCGATAAGCTTGGCAATGCTGGAACAGAAGCCGTTAGCGCGTCGACCTCAGTCAAGATATCGATTTCAGAGAAGGGTCACGCTGCATCTGTAAATAAAACACACACTGCTGCCATGGGAGGGAGACTGTGTATCCTTTCCTTCTTCGCTGAAAGGATTTTACAGGTAAGTTCTTACCAAAATCCGTCTTTCAGCAGCAGGTGGAAGGAAAGGAGGACACACTAGTTCATATACTAGTGGGACGTCCAAAGCTGTCCAAAAATTAGGGGTGGGAAAAAAACCAAAATAGGCAGAAACCCATCAACCTAGTAATGCGCCACATGCGCCAATCATGTTAAATAAAAACTTTAAATTTCCGCTGCCTGCAGGACCCTACGTCTAAGGCCGCATAGCGGAAGCAATAACGTCCACCTTTTAAAACTTTGTTAATGTGTGGACGGTACGCAAGGTCGCGCTCGGCAGAGCTGAGCTGCCGAGCCCTTTGATGAAAGGCCCAACGATGAAGCTAAGCCCGCGTGGAGCGGAGCTCGAAACTTATAGGGCAAGGTTCGCCTTTAAGATCGGTATAAGCCTCCAAAAAAGGCCGACCCGAATCCAACTGAGCTAATACGAGTCACTTGGAAATAGTTGATCTCGCCTACGACTGGACTGTAATCACTAAAGAGAATCTGACTTTAGAAAACCTTGAGTAATAGACAAATAGAACGTTTCAAGGCCCGCACTAAATTCCAATTTGTGCAGTCACGTTCCTTTGCATTCCTTGGCCGGCAAAGCGAGGGCAACAAAATATCCTGATTAACATGAAATTGCGACACCACCTTAGGTAGGAAAAAGTCGCCCTGTGTGCGAAGCATACTCGAAAGGGTAAAAACTCCAGCGAGATGCGAGCAGAAAGAGCTGCCAAACTCAGAACCTTTTAAAGAGGTTACCGCCACTAAGAAGGCAACTTCCAAGAAATTAGGAAAGGCTAGCAGAAACCCATAGGCTCAAAAAGGTACATGCTGAAGAGCCTCAAGACAAGGTTGAGACGCCAAGGAGAACAGGTGCCTTCCGCGGTGGAATACTGACGGGATTATCAGTGAAAAAAAGGAAAGTACGTCCCTAAGCAAGGTCGATAGCCTTCCGTAATAGTAATGACAGGGCTGAACCTGACCTTTTCAGTGTGCTAACTGCCAAAACCTTTTGTCCAGCCGTACTGCAGCAACAGCCAACAAAATTGGGAATGGACGAAAAAATCTCGGATTCCTCGAACGAACATCATGAAGACCAAGTTTGTGATATTATCTTAGTAGTAGCCGGGACTTTTTTATGGCAGCTCGCTGAGTGGCAATGATTCGGCTGAATAACCTCTAGGGTCAAATATTTCGAGTCTCAAGAGCCGCGCCGTCAAACGCAGAGCCTTTCAAGTCCGGATGACAAACGGGGCTCCCTTGGGTTAACAGGCCCGGGCGAGGAGGAAGTGGGGGAATGGAGGTGCGCCAAAAGCGACACCAGTGTCGAGATTCACGGCCTCCTCGGCCAAAACGGGGCTATCAACATAGCCGGAATTCTCTCCAGTTTGATCCGACGCAGCACCAGAGGAAGTAAAGTTATCTGCGGGGGAGGAAACACATGACTAGCTCGAATTGGTCCCATGAGCCACAGAGCATCCCACACAGCTTTCCGGGTCCTTGTACCAGGACATGAAGGTCGGTAGTTTGGCTTGAACCTGGATGCCATCAAATCCCACTTGGGGAGTTCACCAACGGGAGCCACAGCAGTGCAAAATTTCCGGATGAAGGCTCCAGTCTCCAGGATCCATTTCTCGCGAATGAAGGGAAGTCCGCCGTTGGTAATGGGACTCTGGAATGTGGAATCGCAGAGATGGCTGGAAACCCTGGTTCTCGGTCCATAGCAGGTCCGAGACACCTACGTAGCAATCATGAGCCTGGAGCTCCTTGTCCCGTCTTGGAGGTTGTTATACGCGGACCGCCGTCGCGTTGTCTATCTGCACTCGGATGTCAGACCGCTCAAAAGGACCGTCTAGTGTTGGAGGCAAAAGCAAAAAAAAATTGCCCTCAATTCCAGGATGTTGATGGTTAGAACAGACTCTTCGATGACCATACTCCCTGGATAAAGATTGTTTCAGACACCCCCCAGCCCGTCAGGCTGGTCATCGGTGGTCCCGACACTCGGAGGTGAGGAAAGATGTTCCCCAGGGATAACGCTCCTGGACGTAACCACCATCTATGGATTCTCGCACCCTGTGAGAGATGATACGCTGCAATCCAGAGAAGCTTGCATGCGATAGCGACTCTCGTATTGTACTCCACCACGACTAAGAATGAGCCTTTTAGGCCCTGGGATGAAATTGGGCAAACGGAAGTGCTCCATGGACGCCACCAACCATCAATCCATATGGCGCCTACATTACGAAGGGACATTGCTGTCGCAGGGACATCATAATCTGTACATGTCGGAAGAGACATGCCTGCTTGTCTGGAGGGAAGGACACCACCGTCCGTACCGTGTCGAAATGCATCCCCAAAAAAACAGGATTGGGACTGAGACGGTTTCTAGTGACACGTTCCCAATTGACAGCCACCCGAAATCCTCCAGGAGCTGAAGGCATAGATTGCGTGCCGTCCCCGGCCTTCCTCCTTTGAGACCACAATTCAAAAGATTGTCCAGGTTGGGTAATCGTAACCCCTGTCCTCGAAGAATTGCAATAAGGGGTGCAGAATTTTTGTAAAAAAATCTGGGCGCCGAGGCCCAACCCGAATGGCAGACCCACAAACTGAATGGTCCTGACCTATGGAAAAAAAAAAGGGGAACCCCCGGTGAGCCCTTCCGAGGGGAACATGCAAAAAAGCGTCGCGAATGTCGATTGCCAAAAAAAGACTTTTCTGCGCAGGGCGCCACAACGGAACGAAGCGACTCCATGCGGAATTTTGGGTTTTTTTTTTTTTTTTTTTGGGTTAGCATCCCGATTCAATTTTTTGAGATCCAAAATAGGGCGAAATTTGTCCCCCTTTTTTGGGGGGACAAAAAGGGGGGGAAAAAAAAACCCCCTTTTTCCCCCCCGGCCTCGGGGGAAAACCCGGTATCACCCCCCCTTATAAAAAAAGGGGGAATGCCTTCTTTACAGACGGAAAATTTGGGCTCTGACAGAATGCTTTTTGGGGCCCAAAAACCCCCCGGGGGTCAAAAAAAAAACCTTTGAAGCCCCCTGCCAAACAACCTGTTCACCCAGGCGTCCGACACACGGGAAACCCCCAAAAAGGTTTGAATTGGGGGTAAACGACCCTTTCCCCTCGGGAGCGCTCCCAGTGGCCCCCGACGTCAGACCGCTTTAGCGGGTTTTTTTTTTTTTTTTTCCCGTTCTTTTAAAAAAAATTTTGTTCCAGGGTTTTTGGAATTTCTGAGTTTCCCCCCTTTTTTTTTTTTTTTTTTTTTTAAAAAAAAAAGGGGGGGAAGCCCCAAAACCCCCCCAAAGGGTTTACGGATCTCCCCTGAACCAAAGGACCGTCGAATCTACCGGCATGTCCTGCCAGAGCAGAAGTCCAGCTCTGCCCCGGGGGGAAAAATGTTTTTTTTGGGCCCCAGCAATCAGCTCTGTGAGGTCGATTTAAAAAACTGACCCTTGCCCCTTTTTTTAAACTAAAGATAGCAAACCCCCGTTTGGGGAAAACCCTCCCCCTGTCAAAAACCCCTGCTTTTTCCCACGTACTGCCGGGTTTTTCGCCCTGGATAGAAATGCCCAGTACCCCTTTAACTTAAAAACCCCCCTCTTCCCCCGAAGAGGGGCCCCTTTTGTTCCCCCCCCCCGAGCGGTCCAAAAGTCAGGGAAACTTTTTAAAATAACTTTTTAAAGAACCCCTGCCCCCGGGGGCCCCCAGAGGTATTGTTCCCCTCCCCCTTTTTTTCCAGCGGCCCCGCAGGGCTCGCCCCTTTACCGGGGGAAAAAGGGCATTCACTTCAGGAGATCCAATTAACAAAAAACTCCGTAAAAAAGGGGTACATTTTTTAAAAATCGTGCGCCCCCGCGACTCCTGAAACATGGGGGCCCATTTTCCGGAGTCTAAATTTTCCCCT
Source organism: Oophaga sylvatica (assembly GCA_033576555.1). Taxonomy (NCBI): domain Eukaryota; kingdom Metazoa; phylum Chordata; class Amphibia; order Anura; family Dendrobatidae; genus Oophaga; species Oophaga sylvatica. The sequence continues at coordinate 7,115 of JARQOD010010301.1, read as the reverse complement.
TCGGTAACTGAACGCCCTCGCTCAATTGTTGGGGGCCCTGAGAGGGCAGAGTGGGCCCCCCCGATCCTCCTTGCCAAAAAGGAAAACTTCGCTACCGAGAAGGAAGGCACCCATTTGTGTCGTTTTCCCTTTAGAGGATTAGCTGGGCACCCCTACCCCAGAAGAAAAAAGGCCCTCAAAAAACTAGCGAGGGCCCCCCTTTTGACCCACCCGGAACCTTCCCCCGCTGCGCAGAGCCTCGAGGTCTGCGTTTTCAGAATCCGCAAAATTTACATGTCCTTGCCAGATATAGCAGGGGTTAAAAACCCGCGTAACTTAAAAAAAAAAAAAACGTGAAGGGGGTTTAAAAAACTTTTAAAAAAAGAGACCCCCGCTTTAAGGTTAAAACCCCCCAAGAAAGGGGTTAAAAAAGCAGGAAACCCCCCCCAAACCCTTTTTTTAAAGAAAAAATTGTGCGGGGCCCAAATGCCTTTTAAGGCAGCAGCTGCAGGACACTTTTATGCCACATTAAAAAGAAAAAACTTTTTCCCCAAGATCGCTTTAAAAAAATTTCCTGTTTTGTATATGCAATGACCGCAAATTGTTAAGGGATCGCTAACCCCTTATGCATGCAAGGGGATCCCCCAAAATTTGGGAGCTACTGGAAATTTAAAATTATCACACAACGATCGCTAGTATTTCGGGCGTTATCAATCTTGGTGGAAAAGTATAGTGGCAGTTTTAAAACGCCGGGATCCCCAAAACCCCCTTTTTATTATTGAAAAGGGGTGTGCACCCCCTTTTTGCGAAAACGCCGCCGGACGGGCCAAAATCCATCATTAGGCCCAGGGAAGGGGGCCCGCGCTGGGGGGTAAAGGGGGGTTTTGTTTTTGCCCGGGGGGGTAGAAGGACTCACCCAGCTGGAAATTTGTGCGTTGGGGGGGGGGAGGGGGAGATAAGGGGCCCCCCGGGAAAATTTCAGCCTGACTTCTTTAATGGCCCCCGCGCTTTTGTCCCCGGCCCATAAAAGGGAAGCCGGAAATGGAAACTGCAGTAAAAGCCGCGTCAGAGGGGCGCGAAAATTAAAATAAAAGGGGGCCCCCCCCTCTCTCCTATGTCCTGCAGGTTTTAAAACCGCGGAAAAAAACACCTTCACCGACATGATTTTACAGCGGCGCCGCAGCAGTGCTTAAGCCCCTCACACACACTTTTAAAAAAAAATGCGGGGTATCCCCCCGGGGCGCCACATGGCCCCCCGGGGTTTTTGGCCTAGCCCATGTTTCCCCCCCCGGGGGGGGGGAAGCGTGCCCCCGAGCGGGGGTTTGGGCGTCCCGCCGGGAACCCAAATCTCACCCCCGGGGCCCGGGGGGGTTTGCAGGTACCACCTGGGGTTTTAATACGACCCCCCAAGGGGAGGGGGGGGCCCCCCAAAAACGCTAAGCCCCCCGAAAATCTAGACCCTTCGGGGTGCCCAAAATTCTTGTCCGTTTAAAACCCCTTTAAAAGGTCCACTGACTGCAGAGTCCCGTATGGCAAGGTGTCAGTTGGAAACCCGGAAGGCTTCCGCCCAGGTTTTTATCTCCACTGCTTTGTAAACCGCAGTGGTAAAATCATTGCCGCCCAGCTTTACAGACGCTGACGGGGAAGGCAAGCGGGGGGGGGCCTTTGGTCGTCCCCCACCTACAGCGCTGTGTTTGGTCAGTCAATCTGACCCCCAAAACACGCGGGAGTGCGGGAGAAGCTGAAATTTCAGCTTCTCCAGCGCGTTTCAGGGAGGAGCGGGCTGCGGGCCTTTTTCCCCTGCCTGACACCCCGGGACGGAGCCCCCGCCCCTGGTTTTAACCCCCTGCTGCGCATCAAAGCCGTTTCGCAGGTCAGGGGGGGAGGCAGGGGGGTCGGGAGCTCCCTTTTCCCTCGTCGGGCCTGCAATGTATTTGGGGGGCCCCGATCTCCCCTTTTCCCCCCGGGGGGTTGTCATGACAACCCCGGGTCATTTAGCTACGGAAAGCGTTTGAAATTGTCCGCAGTTCCAATAGTTGCAATGCATTGCAATGCCAGAGCATTGCAATGCATTGTAACGGAAAAAAAAAGTAAAAAAAAATGAAAGTCCCCCAAAAAAAGGGCAATTTAAAAAAAAAAATTTTTTTTTAAAAAAATTTTTTAAAAAAAAAAAATTTAAAAAAAAATTTAAAAAAAATCCCCTAAAAATTACACATTTTTATGTAATAAAAAAAAAAAAAAAAAAAAAAAATCCGTTAGGTATCGCCAGTCCGTAAAAAACCCCCTATAAAAAGCGTAAACCCCAGTTAAAACCCCTTTAGTGAAAGCCCCCAAAAAAAAAAAAAAAAAACAAAAAAGTGTAAATTTTTAAAATTTTTCCAACGGATCATTATACCGCTTGGAAAAGGCAATAAAAACGCGACAAAAAGTCAGTTTTTAAAAAAACATGGTACCGCTGAAAAAAGTCCCTCTTGGGCCCGCCAAAAAAAAAGCGCCATACAGCTTTATCAGCGAAAAATAAAAAATTTTTAGCTTGCAGAAAAAAACGATGCAAAAATAATTTTTTCTATAAAAAATTTTTTTTTTGTAAAAAACGCCAAAAAAAAAAAAAAAAATAAAAAGAGGAATGCCGTAACCGTAAAGGGCCCAAGAATAAAGCCTTTTAAAAAAAAATTTTTTTACACACAGGAAAAAAGGGAAAAAAAAAAAAAACAATTCCTGAATTGCTTTGGGTTTTTTTTCATTTGATTTCCCCCCAAAAAAAAAGGGGAAAAGGAAACGATTTAAAAAAAAATTTTTTTGCCCCCAAAAATTTTGGGGGAATAAAAAAAAGCTCGTCCCCCCAAAAAAAAAACCCCCAATTAAAAAATTTTCGGCCGAAAAAAGGAAAAAATTTTGCTCTCAAAATCGGCGATGCAAAAAAAATTTTTTACAAAAAATTTTTCCAAGAAAAAGCTTTTTTAGTGGTTTTGACAGAAGCTAAATAAAAAAAAGGGGGGTAAATCTTGGGATCGCTGTAATCGCACCGATCCGGGGGGAAAAAAGTCGCCTAATACTAAAAACCCCCCGAGGAACGGCGAAAAAGAAAAAAAAAATTCTTTACCTTTTGTGGTTTGTTCTTCTGCCTCCCAAGTCGCGTAAAAGGGGACACATGGGGTTCCCCCCCCCCCTAGGGGTTCAGCGACTCAGGACAAAATGGGACAAAAATTTTGGGGTTTTTTTTTTTCCCGGGTTACCCTTAGAAAAAAAAAAAATTTTGGGGGAAAAAAAGGAAAATTTTTTTTGGGAAAAAAAAAAAGATTTTTTTATTTTCACGGCTCTACATTTTAAACTTCTGTGAACCCCTTGGGGGTTAAAAATTGTGACCCCCATTTTTTAATTTTCCCTTTGGGGGGGGTTTTCAATTTGAAAAAATGGGGCCCTTTTGGGGGGTTTTTATGTTTAGGCACATCGGGGGGGTTCCAAGGGGGCCCCGGACCCCGCAGCCCCTTCCAAAAAAACTGTTTTTTAAAAAAGGGGGGCCCCTTTTTCCCTTCCGAGCCTGCCTGCTCAAAATAGGGGCCCCCCCACATATGGGTACACGTACCGGAAAAGGGCACAAAAGTTTTTGGGGGGCCTATTTCCCCCTTCCCCCCTTTTAAAAAAAAAAAATTTGGGGGGAAAAAAATTATTTTTGGGGGAAAAAATATATTTTTTTTCCCCCCCTTTCTACGTTAAAAACTTTGTGAAGCATTTGGGGGGGTTCAAAGTGCTCACCCACTCTAGATAAGTTCCTTTGGGGGGGGCTGTTTCCAAAATGGAGCACTTGGGGGGGTTTCTACTTTTAAAAAACCCGGGGGTCTCCAAACGTGAAAAAACCCCGCAAAAACCCTTTCCCCTAAAAAACTGCATTTAAAAAAAGGGGCCCTTTCCCCCTTTTAGCTCCCCTTTCGTCAAATAGTGGTTTACCCCCATAGGGGGGATCACCCTCTCGGGCAAATCCCAAAAAACTTTTGGGGCCCCGTTCCCTTTGGGGAAAATAAAAATTTGGGGGGGGGAAAGTATTTTTGTGGAAAAGAATGTTTTTTAAATTTTTTACGCTTTTCGTTATAACCTTCTGTAAACCCTTTTTGGGGGGTTTTAAGCTTTCCCACCATCTAGTAATTCCTGGGGGCTATTTTCCCAAAAAAGGGGTCACTTGGGGGGGTTTTTTCCCCTTTTTTAGGCACACGGGGGCCTCCCCAAAGCGACTGGCGCCCAAAACCCAAAATTCCACCCAAAAAAAAGTAAAAAGGGGCTGTTCCCTTTCCCAAACTCTCCCCATGCCCCAAAAAGTGGTTTCCCCCCCCATATGGGGTATCGCGTATTTCGGACAAATTGCACAATAATTTTTGGGGGGGCCTTTTTTTCCCCTTTTGGGGAAAAAAAAATTTGGGGGGGGAAGACATTTTAGTGGAAAAATAGATTTTTTTTTTTTCAGCTTACTATAACGTTCTGTGAACCCCTTTGGGGGGGGCAAAATCCACCACACATTAGAAAAGGGTTCCTTGGGGGGGCTATTTCCCAAAAAGGGGGTTACTTGGGGGGGGGACCCCCGTTTAGGCCCCACGGGGGGTTCCAAACAAACACGGGCCCCCTCTCTTCCCCCAAAAAAAATAAAAAATGGCGGTTTCCCCTTTTCCCAGTTCCCCTGCACCCAAAAATGGTTTACCCCCACTATGGGGTATCAGGTACCAGGAAAAATTGTAAAAAATAACTTTTGGGGCCCTTTTAAACCCTTTTTGGGAAAAAAAAAATTTTGGGGTAAAAAAATTTTTTTTGTGGAAAAAAAAAATGTTTTTTTAAATTTTTTCGGCTTACGTTAAAAACCCCTTTTGTGAACCCCTTTTGGGGGGTTAAAAGCTCTCAAAAACACATTTAGAAATTTAAATTGGGGGGTTTTTTTTCCCAAAAATGGGGTTACTTGGGGGGGGGATCACTGTTTAAAAAACCAGGGGCTCCCCAAAAAACGAAGGGCCCCCAATTCTTTCCCCACCAAAAAAGTCAAATGGGCTTTCCCTTCCAGTCTGCCTCCCCCAAATAGTGGTTTACCCCCCCCAGGGGGTTTATCGTTTATGAGGGGAAAAATTTTTTCAAAAAAATATTGGGGTTTTTTTCACTTTTCCCCTTAAAAAAATTTTAAAAATTGTGTCAAAAAAAAAATTTTGGGGAAAAAAAATTTAAAATGTTTTTTTTCCCCTTCCCACTTTGCTTAATTTTTAAAGAAAAAAAAGGGGTTTTAATAAACTTTTTGAATGTGGCTTTAAAAACACGTTGGGGGGTTTTGCGTTTTTAGAATGGTGTCACTTTTGGGTATTTTTGTCATATTGACCCCTCAAAAATTTCTTTTAAAGTGAGGGGCCCCTTTAAAAAAAAAAGATTTGTAAAAATTTTTTTGGAAAAAAAAAAAAAATTGCTGGGCAATTTAACAATTTTTAAAAACCTAACAAAAAAAAAAATTTTTGGGTTTCCCAAAATTTTTTTGGGGTAAAGTAGAAATGGGGAAAAGTTATTTTATTAACTAATTTTTTGTGAATATCTCTCGATTTAAGGGGTAAAAAAAAAAGTTTTAAAATTGCAAAAAATTTTTAAAATTGTTTTCCCTATTTCCCTTTTTTCATAAATAAACGCAAGTTTTAAAGAAGAAATTTTACCCCCATCATGAAGTACAATAAAGTCTGAGAAAACATTTTGAATTTGCCAAGATCCTTTAAATTCCGAGTTATAACCCATAAAAAGGGCGTGGCAAAAAAAAAAAAAAAAACCCAAAAAAAAAAAAAACCAAAAAACAAAATTCCCAACCCAAAAAAAAAAAAAAAAAAAAAAAAAAAAAAAACCCCCAACCAAAAACCCCAAAAAAAAAAAAAAAAACCAAAAAAAAACAACCTTTTTTTTAAAAAAAAAAAAAAAAAACCCCAAAAAAAAAAACCACACTAAAAAAAACCCCAAAATTTCCCTTTTTAAAAAAAAACCCCCAAAAAAACCTTTTCCCAAAAAAAAACCCCCAAAAAACCCAAAAATGTAAAAATTTTGGCCCCCGGGTTTTTTTTCCTTTAAAAAGGTTTTGGGCGGGTTGGGGGGTTTAAAAAAATAAATTTTCTGCCCGGGGCTCCCTTTCCCGCGCGACTATCCTCGGGCCCCCCAAAATTTTTGACTAAAAAAGAAAGGGGGGCCCGGTGGAGGGGCCCGGGGAAAAACTTTTTAATGATTTTGGGAAAACCCAAAAAGGGCTCCCCCACCCCCCGTTAGAACTGTTGTCCCCTTTTCCCTTTTAAATGCGCTGAAAAAATGTTTTTATGGGGCCCTTTTGCATTTTTAAATTTCTTGTTCGTAAAAAAAAAAAAAAAAAAAAAAAAAACAAGTAATTCAGGCATTTATTTCTTCTATTTTCCTTTTACCCGATCGGAGATTCTTTTTATTTTGTGATAATAGGCGTTTTAAGCGCGGGGATACCAAATTTTTTTTTTTTTTTATTTTTTAAAGGGGTGAAAGGGTGGAAAATTTAAACCCCTTTTTGTCTTTTTTTTGTACTTTCCATTGTTCAATATCTACTGAACTTGAAGCTGCGATTTCTGAAAACCCTTTTGCTACCATAGGAGGCTTCAGCCGTTTTATATAAAAAATTTTCTGCTATGAAAAGCCGGCCACGGGGGGCGGGTTTAGTAGTCAGCAAAAAAAAAGCAAGGGGGGGTTTTCCTTTAAACCCCCCCGGGGGGCATACCCAAAAAATCGGGCCCCCCCGTTTTGTAGGGGGACCGTGGGAAAGGGTTGTGAAGCGCTTCCCGCGCGTCCTGTTAAAGCCGCTGCCCGAAAATTTACATGGCTTTTAAAAATTTAAAAGCCGCAGGTGGTCGCGATTCCACCCGCAAAGGGGTTTTTGGGGACACGACGCGGATCAAATGATAATATCGTTTAGGTTTGTGAAAAGGGGGTTTAAAGGGACTGGGCTGTTTAAAAGGGCCCTAGGGGGCTTACTTGTTATCTTCAATTTTGGACTTCGAAACTTGTTTTCCCCCTTTTTCACACCCCCGGCCCATCATAGGGCAGCTAAAAGTAGGGAAAAAATGGCCAAAAGTAATCTCGGAAAACGAATCCCAGGAAAACCTGTGGGGAAAGAA
>JARQOD010010300.1:0-27910 GCA_033576555.1 Oophaga sylvatica | reverse complement strand
AATTTCCAATGTTTTTCGCCTCAACGGAGTGCTGGATGAAGTCGTTTCAGATCGAGGTGTGCAATTTACATCTAAATTTTGGCGCAGTTTATGCTCAGCACTAGACATCAAAGTACGATTGTCAACCGTTTACCATCCGCAATCTAACGGCCAGACAGAACGTACAAATCAGACGCTGGAGCAGTATCTTTTGTCAGTATTCCGGGTTTTCTAGGTAACTTTGTCAATGATTTTGCCCTTTGTTAAAATGGAGTTTGCTGTTTTGTGTGCCCTACTTCCTGTTCGTTTGTTTAAAACCCGGCTCAGGTGCTGGCTTCACTGCTGGAATATTCTGCTTCCGTTTCCCTGCAACCCAGCTGCTTTGTTCCTCACAGATCTTTTGTGTATTTACCAGGAAAGTGCATAACCTTATCTTCAGGTGTTTCTCAGCCACAGCAGTTTCTACCCATGGCTCTGGACATTCTCTGCATACGTAAGTTGCACTACTGTGTTATCACTAAACTGTTGACTTGGGAATTTAACCCTTGGTTCACTCCATCTGATAAGAACTGTGTTTCTGAACTGTTGCTGTTTAACCCTTCGTGCATTACCTCTGGTGAGAGCTGTTGGAACTGTTACTGGAACCTTACTGACATATGAACTTGTTGTTGGACTTCACTGAATTAAGCCACAACTGAGATTAACTTGTTCCTGGACCTCCCTGTGTTTTCTGCATACCTGGATCTGACTCTTCACACACCAGCAGTGGTGTAAATCCAGCCACGTTACCTGTGCATCAGACTTACCTTGTGGTCACATTTGTGTGAGGACTCCGTCGTAAGAACTTTACCACCCTCGCTATAGAGGTTCAAGGACTTATATATCCGGATTCATATAACTGGACTTGTGTATATATATATGGACTCATTGCATGTCACTACGGGTTGTTTGAATATTGTTTTTGGGTGTTTTGCTGTTTCACAAATACATTATTTGCATTCAAAGAAACCCGTCTCTGATTGTTCATTGCCCCACGCTATCAGAATCCTCGAGTTCCTACAATAGTATTACAGGATACTCCAGCCTAAAAAAGAGGAATTCTGCTGGGGCAATGACGGAGACACGGGCAGACAAATTGTTCACCATAGTTAACTCCTTGCAGCAGGAGGTGGCGGCTGCACACAATCAGATTGAGGACTTGGAGTCTCGGGTTAACCACAATGCACAGGGGTTTGGTCAGGCTCTCCAAGATCTACGTGCTAGGTTAGGAGTCCTGGAGGCCTTACCTACTGAGCCTACCTCATCCACCAGTATGCCCAAATTGCCTCCATTCCGTTTTAATGGTGACCGAAGTCAATTCCGTGGGTTTGTTAATCAATGTATATTATTTTTTGATGTACATGCCTCCTACTACCGGTCTGATAGATCTAAGGTTCTATGTATTATTATGTTGTTGACATCACGTGCACTGGCTTGGGCAAATCTATGGTTGAAAGTCATGATACCTGTCTAAATAATTTGGACAATTTTCTGGCAGCCATGGCGCAAATGTTCGACGATCCCAACCGCCGTGCTACCGCTGAATCTGCCTTGCTTTCCTTACGCCAGGGGAAACGGTCAGTCATAGAATATGTTACTGAATTTAAAAGGTTAGTGGTGGACACCCAGTGGGAAAACAATGCTTTATTACCAATCTTTAGAAAAGGTTTGTCAAATGCAATCAAGGATGAGCTAGCTCGTTCAGAGTCTCCACAGGAGTTTGAATTGTTTATACAGCACTGTGTACGTATTGATATCCGTTTAACTGAACGCAGACAAGAAAAATGGGCCGCTGTAAATCGCATTACTAATTTCTCTCTTCCGTCCAGGGAAACCACAGGCAAAAACCCGCGAGAGGCTGAGGAGGTGCCTATGCAGGTGGACTCACTGCAGAGACGTGAGAATAATGAACGCCGCGAACACCGTCTCCGTGAGCGCTTATGTTTCTATTGTGGTCAATCGGACCATTTCCTCATCAATTGTCCTAAATGTCCTAGGCGACCCAACAAGGTGTTGGCAGTAGTAGGGGATTATGATAACACAGACGCTGAGTCTGAAGTTTCGGAAACCAGTCTACATCTAGATGCGGTTTTTCCCCCAATACTGATGCCGACTTCCCCTAAAGATCAAGGGGAGAAATATTCACATTGTTCTCTTCCTATACAGATTCAGTGGGAGGAACAGTGGATATCAAGTTCTGCCATGATAGACTCTGGAGCAGGTGGGAATTTCATGGATTCTTCTTTTGCAAAGGAACATGGTATAAAGACACAACTAAGAGCTTCACCAATCACTATGGAAATGGTGGATGGTTCCCCATTAGTTTCTGGACCAGTAGATCGGGAGACAGTGCCTCTGGAGTGTAAGATGGAACCAGACCATCAAGAAACACTTTCATTCATGTTAATATCTTCTCCTCATTTTCCTGTAATTTTAGGAATTCCCTGGTTACGGTCACAAAATCCAATCATCAATTGGGAAACCAAGGAGATAACCTTTCTCCCGAAGTGCAGTTCTACCATCAGTCCAACTGTAGCGGCTCCAGTTACCCAGAACTTGGAAGAGGTGATACAGGTACCTACTTCCCTCTGATTTATCAGGAATTCTCAGACATTTGTGATAAAAGGAAGGCAGATCAACTTCCCCCACATAGACCGTATGACTGCCCCATAGAATTGCTTCCTGGAGCAGCGATTCCTTTCGGCCATGTTTACCCGTTGGCGGCTCCGGAATTAAAATCTTTACGAGAGTATATAGATGAGAATTTAGCCAAGGGGTTTATCCGACCATCTTCTTCACCAGCGGGAGCTCCAATATTCTTTGTAAAGAAGAAGGATGGTACTCTAAGACCCTGCATTGACTACCGGGAGTTAAATAAGGTAACCATTCGTAACAGGTACCCGTTGCCCCTAATTCCAGAATTGTTGGAAAGAGTTCGCCAGGCCAAAGTATTTACCAAATTAGATCTTCGTGGGGCATATAATTTACTCCGTATACGGCCCGGAGACGAATGGAAGACAGCTTTTAGATGCCGGTATGGACATTTTGAATATTTGGTGATGCCATTCGGACTCTGTAACGCTCCTGCTGCTTTTCAACATTTAGCCAACGACATTTTCAGGGATTTATTGGACCAATATGTGGTAATTTACCTTGATGACATCTTAATCTTTTCTGACTCCTTACAGGAACATCAGGAACATGTCAAGACCGTACTTAGACGTTTGAGAGATAATCATTTGTACATCAAACTCGAAAAGTGTGAGTTCCATTGTTCTGAAATTCAATTTTTAGGCTATGTTATCTCGCCTCAGGGATTGAATATGGAGTCCAGCAAGATCCAGGCAATCTTGGACTGGCCGGTACCAGGAAACATTAAGGAGGTACAGCGATTCATTGGCTTTGCTAACTTTTATAGACGGTTTATCCGAAATTTTTCAGAAATTGTCCGTCCCATCACTCTCCTCACCAAGAAGGGGAAGAAGTTTGAATGGTCTTCGCAAGCTCAGGAAGCCTTTGATCGCCTGAAGGGTGTTTTACCACGGCTCCAATATTGATGCATCCGGATCCTGCACAGCCTTTTATCGTGGAGGTGGACGCGTCTGACTGTGCATTGGGAGCTATCCTCTCACAACGTACCGGAGACAAAGGTTTGCTGCACCCGTGTGCCTTCTTCTCTCGTAGGTTATCTTCTGCAGAACTGAACTATGATGTGGCAGATAAGGAACTTTTGGCAATTATTTCTGCCTTTAAGGAATGGAGACACCATTTGCAGGGGGCAACTCAGCAGGTAGTAGTACTCACGGATCATCGCAATTTGGAATTCCTTAAGTCTGCCAGGTGTCTTTCTCCTCGACAAGCTAGGTGGAGTTTGTTCTTGAACCAGTTTAATTTTATTATTTCGTACCGCCCAGGTTCACGTAATGGGAAAGCTGACGCATTATCCCGAATCCATACCGTGGATTCCGTGCCTGGGACCCCGTCGAAGACCATCTTGTCGGAGGCCAATTTCGTTGGAGTGCTCCGGAACCGGGACTTGTGGCAGGAGATCAAGCTGGCCTATGACGGTGACGTATTTCTTGCAGCTCCACCTGACAATGTGAATCTTGTCCTTCGGAATGGTGTGTGGCTTAGAGATCGATGTATTTATGTCCCAGAGGCTGTAAGACTTCGAGTTCTCAAATTGGTCCACGACTCTAAATTGGCTGGTCATAGGGGGGTACAGAAGACGCAGGAATTGTTAACTCGTTTTTTTTGGTGGCCTACCTGCTTGAAGGATGTGAATGACTATGTCCGCTCTTGTGAAGTTTGTGCCCGGTACAAGGTTCCTCGCGTTTCACCTACTGGTCTTCTTAAACCGCTACCTGTACCGTCTCGCCCTTGGGGGTCTATTTCGATGGACTTTATTGTGGAGTTACCCACCTCTGGTGGTAAAAATACTATTTTGGTGGTAGTAGATCGTTTAACGAAAGCTGCTCATTTCATTCCGTGTGCTGGTCTTCCCTCAGCTACAGAGACAGTAGATCTAGTTATCCAGAACATTTTCCGGCTGCATGGGGTACCAGATGACATCATTTCTGACCGGGGAACACAATTTACCTCTAGATTTTGGAAAGGATTTTGTTCTGCGCTCCACATTAATGTTTGCTTGTCTTCTGCATACCATCCTCAGACCAACGGGCAGACCGAACGGACAAATCAAACCTTGGAGCAATATCTACGCTGTTACGTCAGTCATTTGCAGGACGATTGGCTGAAGCTACTTCCTCTAGCGGAATTTTCGTACAACAACTCCCAAAGCAGTTCCACGAAGGTAATGCCTTTTTTTGCCAACCTGGGTTATCATCCAAGTATTTTGCCTAGGTCTCCGGTTACGATTTCGGTACCAGCGGTTGAAGACAGAGTGACGGCGTTGCAACGTAATCTTGCAGTTTTGAAGGACTCCCTGACCACAGCACAGGAGCGTTACAAGAAGTCGGCCGATAGATTCCGGAAACCAGCACCTATGTATAAGGTAGGAGACTCGGTTTGGTTGTCCACCAAGAATCTAAAATTGGGTGTTCCTTCGCAGAAACTGGGACAGAAATTCATCGGTCCATTCAAGATCACTGGGATTGTGAGCTCTGTTGCCTGTCGGTTGAAGCTACCACGGACTTTAAAGGTACACCCAGTATTTCATGTTTCCTTATTAAAACCAGTCTCTCCTAACACGTTTCAGGGACGTATCGTACCTCCCCCTCCACCAGTGTTGGTTGATGGCGAAGAACAATTCGTGGTACAGGATATTGTTAATTCGAGACTTCATAGAAACCGGCTTCAGTATCTAGTTAGATGGCAAGGTTACTCTCCTGAAAATGATTCTTGGGAACCAGTAAGTAACATCAATGCGCCTCTGAAGATTGCTCAGTTTCATCGGAGATACCCGGACAGGCCTGGTCCAGGACCGTCCGGAGGCCGTCTTTAGGGGGGGAGTAATGTCAGTATTCCGGGTTTTCTAGGTAACTTTGTCAATGATTTTGCCCTTTGTTAAAATGGAGTTTGCTGTTTTCTGTGCCCTACTTCCTGTTCGTTTGTTTAAAACCCGGCTCAGGTGCTGGCTTCTCTGCTGGAATATTCTGCTTCCGTTTCCCTGCAACCCAGCTGCTTTGTTCCTCACAGATCTTTTGTGTACTTACCAGGAAAGTGCATAACCTTATCTTCAGGTGTTTCTCAGCCACAGCAGTTTCTACCATGGCTCTGGACATTCTCTGCATATGTAAAGGGTATGCCACACTAAACAATATCGCTAACGAGATCGCTAAAAAACGTCACTATTTAGCGATCCGTTAGCGATATTGTTCAGTGCGGCAGCTTCCAGCGACGAGCTTCCTGCTGTGATCTCGCTCGTCGCTGGAATCGTTCCGGACCCTATTTCATCGCTGGCGCTCCCGCTGGGTAAGTATCTTATCGCTGTGTGGCACCTTTTCTTAGCGATTTAGCGGTACTTTTGTACCGCTAAAGTCGTTAAGAAGATCGCTAACGGCGATAGCGTCGTTAACTATATCGCTAAATGTGGCCGCATTTAGCGATATAGAAACGATCCCGCTAGCGATCTCATTAGTATGCAACGCTAACGAGATCGCTAGCGGGATTGTTTAGTGTGGCAGTACCTTAAGTTGCACAAAGTACTGTGTTATCACTAAACTGTTGACTTGGGAATTTAACCCTTGGTTCACTCCATCTGATAAGAACTGTGTTTCTGAACTGTTGCTGTTTAACCCTTCGTGCATTACCTCTGGTGAGAGCTGTTGGAACTGTTACTGGAACCTTACTGACATATGAACTTGTTGTTGGACTTCACTGAATTAAGCCACAACTGAGATTAACTTGTTCCTGGACCTCCCTGTGTTTTCTGCATACCTGGATCTGACTCTTCACACACCAGCAGTGTGTAAATCCAGCCACGTTACCTGTGTATCAGACTTACCTTGTGGTCACATTTGTGTGAGGACTCCGTCGTAAGAACTTTACCGCCCTCGCTATAGAGGTTCAAGGACTTATATATCTGGATTCATATAACTGGACTTGTGTATATATATATGGACTCATTGCATGTCACTATGGGTTGTTTGAATATTGTTTTTGGGTGTTTTGCTGTTTCACAAATACATTATTTGCATTCAAAGAAACCCGTCTCTGATTGTTCATTGCCCCACGCTATCAGAATCCTCGAGTTCCTACAATAGTATTACATCTTTGTTGCTATATTTGCCATCTGCAAGACGACTGGGTGGATCTGCTGCCATTTGCAGAATTTTCATATAATAATTCACAGAATGCCTCTACGAAACAGACGCCATTTTTTGCAAATCTGGGATATCACCCAAACATCCTTCCCAAAAATCCTGTGGCACCATTAATACCAGCAGTCGCAGAAAGAATCTCTCTGCTACAGCAAAATCTGAATGTTCTGAAAGACACTCTAAAGGAAGCTCAGGAGAAATATAAAAAAGCGGCCGACAGGTATCGGAGATCCACTCCCACGTTTAGGATTGGAAATCGAGTGTGGTTATCCACTAAGAATTTGAAATTGAAGATTCCTTCTCCTAAATTAGGACAAAAATTTGTGGGACCATACAAAATCAGTAAGATTGTCAGTCCAGTGGCCGTACGTCTACAGCTACCAACATCAATGAAGATTCATCCTGTGTTTCATGTGTCTTTGTTGAAAGCCGCCACAGCCAATCCATTTCCAGAACGATCCCCTCCGCCTCCTGCAATTGAAGTGGACGGACAGGAGCAGTTTGTGGTGGAAAAGATCTTGGATTCCAGAATACACAGAAATCGTTTGCAATATTTAATCAAATGGCAAGGCTACGACACGGAGGAAAATTCATGGGAATCAGTAAGCAACATCAATGCTCCCCGTTTGATTAGACAATTTCACCAGCGGTATCCTGCAAAACCTGGACAAGTTGCGTCCAGAGGCCGCCGTTAAGAGGGGAGTATTGTTAGGATTTGAACCTGTGAGCCATGGCTTGCTGGTCTGTTCCCTTGCTGTGGAGCTACTTCGGAACTTGAATAACTTCAGCCTGAAACCATATGACTTTCGTCTGGGATAGAGATCATCACCTGCCCTGCTGTTTGTTCCCCTGCCCTGATTGAGAACTGATTGGATAGAGATCATCACCTGCCCTGCTGTTTGTTCTCGCCTGATTGGACCTGCTATATATACCTGGCCCTGTGCAGCTTCCTGTTGCTGAGTATATTGTGGTGCTCAGTCTAACTGAGTGAAGCATTATCTGAGCTCCTCATCTGGAAGGTGTTCTGCTGACATCTTCCTATCTCTTGTGGAAACCCTGCTGTTCCTACCTCCAACTCTATTCACCTAAACGGACTTGGTGCTTGTGTGTGATCTCGGCCGGCCCGTGCTCGGGCAGGCCCCGCATTTGCTGACACAGTGAACTTCCACCGCCATATACTGCACCTCCAGAAGCCTTTCCACGGTCCGGTTACCTGTGCATCGCTGCTCCGGCCACTGACCTCCAGTCCAGTATCGCCAGTAACGTGACACATGGGAGAATGGGGACACGGTGGAGGCCTCCGGTACGGGGAGGAACTGAACCTCGGGGGATGCAAAGGAGGTCTGTTTGAGGATAAGGGGGAGACCCTCTGCAACATCAAGTGGCCAGGAGAGGGCACAGGGAGGTGAGCCCCCCAGGTCGGACATAAGGTCTTTTAGATCATTACTCACCTTCCTGTGCCGCTCTCCACCGCAGGACAAGACTTCCACTGATCCGCCTAGGGAGGAAGAGGATACCTACACAGGACTCTGACCCCCACACAACCTGTTCAACCCCATCCTGTAAATTGTTTAAAAATATAACGAGTCCGATATTCAAATGAAGGCCGTCCGGTCTCAGTAGGTTGGAATTGTCCTTTTGCAGATCGTGGTGGTTAACAACAATGCCATAGTTTTCCTTGATGAATTTTGCCATTTTCGTGTTTATTTTCTTTCTTGATTTGTTGATGGCTTTCGGATCTTTGGCTCCCCGCCAGACAGCGCGTGGTATTATGTCAGACCACTCCACCACGTCGGGGCATAAGCAAGCGAAGTGTCGTATATCTGTCGACATCATTGTGTATAGTTTGGAGCCTTTTTTCTTGGCTACGTCATTTCCGCCGGCGTGCAATACCAATACCAGAGGCCCTTTGGCCGTCTTAGCCATCGTTGGAATATTTGCTGCCACCGCAGCCCTCTGATGCTACTCCGGATGAACTCCAGTTCCACTTTTTCTTTTTTAATAATCCAGGCGTGTGCTGGCCCTTTTGTACGCCCAATAAACATAAGAATGCGCTAGTACCCAAACTGTGGGTTTATGGCTGCCTGAAAGAAACGAGAGGTGTTAGAGCAGATCTGGTCTTATATATCTTGCAAAACATGCGGATTTCCAGCGGCCTAATATCTAGACTTCAGCTTCCGATACGCCGGCCTAGCGCTTCGGTGGCCGCCTCTATTCAGAAGGAATGCGTCCCGTATTGTTTTGGGTTACCGCTGACTTCCTCCGTGCAATGTTTAAAGACTGAGTGGAACTGATACTTGGTAAGCGGGGACCCGTCGGTGTGTGAGGAAGAATTACTGTCGTGTCTTATACACGCGAAGCGCTTCACTATTTTTACTGGGCATCTCGGGCCGTCTAAAGCCTTGAGTAAGACCCACGTGCCTCTACCGGTGGGATCGCATTTGGACTTTCGCACTCTAATGTGTAAAGCGTCGCTACATATGACGACATCCTCGTGGATCAACCCGCCTACTGACGTTGTTTTTGACCGCGGCACCAGTTCACCGATGCGCAGCGCCCCGAAAAATGCGATTGCAAACGCTGTAGATATTAGGGTCGCCTCGTACTGCGACTTGCAAACTGACGTCGAGATTATATCGCGCGACAAACTTAGAGACACAGGGCGACGACATTCCTGACTTGGTTGGAGCCTCTTCCAGCCTTTCACGGCTTGTCTGGCAAGGAAGCATTTAGTAAGAAAATTAATAATGGTGAGTCTCAAGAATAATAAAATCCTCAAATTTATTGAAAAAAGATTAAAAGATCATACAGGTTGGGGATAGATCTCAACGCGTTTCTGGCAAAAGCCCTTATTCACTGAGATACAGATTCCTTATGATACATGGTATAAAACAAATAGTGACCAACCATTGATCAGTAAACACATATGTCAGCAATCAATCACATTTGAGAATAATCAACATAATCACAAGAAAGTCAGAGAAAGAGAAAGAAGAAGAAAAAAAAAATTCCCACAGGCATTCAATCCTCTGAGATTTAATATAAATAAAGAGTGTCATCCTATAGTTCATGCCATCCTCGTCCCACCCTCTCTCCGTTGGAGTCCCCCAAGGCTCTGTTCTAGGACCCCTACTCTTCTCAATCTATACACTTGGCCTGGGGCAACTCATAAAGTCCCACGGATTCCACTACCACCTTTACGCTGATGACACTCAGATCTACCTCTCTGGCCCAGACATCACCTCTCTGCTATCCAGAATCCCGGAGTGTCTATCAGCCATATCCTCCTTCTTCTCCTCCCGCTTCCTCAAACTCAATGTGGACAAATCTGAACTCATAATCTTTCCCCCATCCCACAGATCTTCCTTACCTGACCTATCTATCACAATTAACGACATCACGCTTTCCCCCGTACCAGAAGTCCCTGCCTCGGAGTAACCCTTGACTCTGCCCTGTCCTTCAAACCGCACATCCAAGCTCTTTCTACATCCTGTCACCTTCAGCTCAAACATATTTCAAGAATCCGTCCTTTCCTCAACCCTCAATCTACTAAAATGATTGTGCACGCCCTCATCATCTCCCGCCTCGACTATTGCAACACCCTTCTCTCTGGCCTCCCTGCTATCACCCTCGCACCTCTCCAGTCCATCCTTAACTCTGCTGCACGACTAATTCATCTCTCTGCTCACTACTCCTCCTCTTCTCCCCTCTGCAAATCTCTTCATTGGCTCCCATTCCCTCAGCGTATCCAGTTCAAATTACTAATACTGACCTACAAGGCCATCTATAATCTGTCTCCTCCTTATATCTCTGAACTAATCTCCCGATATCCTCCCTCACGTAATCTCCGATCCTCCCAAGACCTCCTTCTCTCCTCCACACTTATTCACTCCTCACCCAACCGCCTCCAAGACTTCTCCCGAATATCCCCCATCTTCTGGAATTCTTTGCCCCAACACGTCCGACTATCAAACACATTCGGATCCTTCAGACGGAACCTGAAAACCCATCTCTTCAGGAAAGCCTACAGCCTGCAATGACCCTGCTACCTCCTCACCACTACCGGAGATATCGCCTCAACCAACACCGGAACTGCTGTGACCCCCCGACCTACTGTCTCCTTCCCCACCATCCTGTAGAATGTAAGCCCGAAAGGGCCGGGTCCTCTCCCCTCTGTATCAGACTGTCATTGTTAGTTTACTGTCAGTGATACCTGTAATTTGTATGTAACCCCTTCTCATGTACAGCACCATGGAATCAATGGTGCTATAGAAATAAATAATAATAATAATGCCATTGGGGTGTTTTGTATCCAGTGTGATAATCCATAATGACTCTCTTAGGAGGAGTTTTTCCTCCAGTCCCCTCCTCTAATAGGAATATCCACTTTTTCTAACCCATAGAATGAAAAGTTCTTTAATTCCCCTTTATGTCTCTCTACAAGCTCCTGAATAGGAGCATTTTTATTTTGATGTTGGTAACATGTTCTCCATCCTTTAATTTACGTATTGTGCAGCCAATGTATTTTATTTTACATTCTTTGTAAAATATGCAATACACAACATAATTAGTATTGCAGTTAATAAATCTTTTTATATCATTGGCTGCATCAGTTTTTTCAGTTTGCAATGTACACTGGCACATCGTATATTTGTACACTGGCACATCGTACATTTGTATACTGGCACATCGTACATTTGTATACTGGCACATCGTATATTTGTACACTGGCACATCGTATATTTGTACACTGGCACATCGTACATTTGTATACTGGCACATCGTACATTTGTATACTGGCACATCGTATATTTGTACACTGGCACATCGTATATTTGTATACTGGCACATCGTACATTTGTATACTGGCACATCGTACATTTGTATACTGGCACATCGTACATTTGTATACTGGCACATCGTATATTTGTATACTGGCACATCGCACATTTGTATACTGGCACATCGTATATTTGTACACTGGCACATCGTATATTTGTACACTGGCACATCGTATATTTGTACACTGGCACATCGTATATTTGTACACTGGCACATCGTATATTTGTACACTGGCACATCGTATATTTGTACACTGGCACATCGTATATTTGTACACTGGCACATCGTACATTTGTATACTGGCACATCGTATATTTGTATACTGGCACATAGTACATTTGTATACTGGCACATCGCACATTTGTATACTGGCACATCGCACATTTGTATACTGGCACATCGTATATTTGTACACTGGCACATAGTACATTTGTATACTCGCACATAGTACATTTGTACACTGGCACATAGTACATTTGTATACTCGCACATAGTACATTTGTATACTGGCACATCGCACATTTGTATACTGGCACATCGTATATTTGTACACTGGCACATCGTATATTTGTACACTGGCACATCGTATATTTGTACACTGGCACATCGTATATTTGTACACTGGCACATCGTATATTTGTACACTGGCACATCGTATATTTGTACACTGGCACATCGTATATTTGTACACTGGCACATCGTATATTTGTACACTGGCACATCGTATATTTGTACACTGGCACATCGTATATTTGTACACTGGCACATCGTATATTTGTATACTGGCACATCGTATATTTGTACACTGGCACATCGTATATTTGTACACTGGCACATCGTATATTTGTACACTGGCACATCGTATATTTGTACACTGGCACATCGCACATTTGTATACTGGCACATCGTATATTTGTACACTGGCACATCGTATATTTGTACACTGGCACATCGTATATTTGTACACTGGCACATCGCACATTTGTATACTGGCACATCGTATATTTGTACACTGGCACATCGCACATTTGTATACTGGCACATCGTATATTTGTACACTGGCACATCGTATATTTGTACACTGGCACATCGTATATTTGTACACTGGCACATCGTATATTTGTACACTGGCACATCGTATATTTGTACACTGGCACATCGTATATTTGTACACTGGCACATCGTATATTTGTACACTGGCACATCGTACATTTGTACACTGGCACATCGTACATTTGTATACTGGCACATCGTATATTTGTATACTGGCACATAGTACATTTGTATACTGGCACATCGCACATTTGTATACTGGCACATCGCACATTTGTACACTGGCACATCGTATATTTGTACACTGGCAACATAGTACATTTGTATACTGGCACATAGTACATTTGTATACTCGCACATAGTACATTTGTACACTGGCACATCGTATATTTGTACACTGGCACATCGTATATTTGTACACTCGCACATAGTACATTTGTATACTGGCACATCGCACATTTGTATACTGGCACATCGTATATTTTGTACACTGGCACATCGTATATTTGTACACTGGCACATCGTATATTTGTACACTGGCACATCGTATATTTGTACACTGGCACATCGTATATTTGTACACTGGCACATCGTATATTTGTACACTGGCACATCGTACATTTGTATACTGGCACATCGCACATTTGTACACTGGCACATCGTATATTTGTACACTGGCACATCGTATATTTGTACACTGGCACATCGTATATTTGTACACTGGCACATCGTATATTTGTATACTGGCACATCGTATATTTGTACACTGGCACATCGTATATTTGTATACTGGCACATCGTATATTTGTACACTGGCACATCGTACATTTGTATACTGGCACATCGTATATTTGTATACTGGCACATCGTACATTTGTATACTGGCACATCGCACATTTGTATACTGGCACATCGCATATTTGTATACTGGCACATCGTATATTTGTACACTGGCACATAGTACATTTGTATACTCGCACATAGTACATTTGTATACTGGCACATCGCACATTTGTATACTGGCACATCGTATATTTGTACACTGGCACATCGTATATTTGTACACTGGCACATCGTATATTTGTACACTGCACATCGTATATTTGTACACTGGCACATCGTATATTTGTACACTGGCACAGTATATTTGTCCCTGGAATCGTATATTTGTACACTGGCACATCGTATATTTGTACACTGGCACATCGTACATTTGGAACCTGCACATTTAAAGAAACCTTTACAACTCAGCCAGATTTTTTGTCACTTTTTTGTGGCATGTAGAGACTTGGGGAGAGAGTAGCTCCTATCGATCTCCCTTCTCTCCGCACACATACTAATCCATTTTCCAGGATTTTGTGTAAGTCTTGATCTTGGAATAATATAGGGACATATCTGTTTACAATATATTTTATTTCCTGAAATTGGCAGCTGTATGGGGCACTGAAGATGTTTTTTTATCCATATTGTTGGATTTTTTTGTTATTAATTTCTGGCTGTTATTAATACCATCATCTCGGTTATTTATGAGTATTTTTCACAAGACCTTTATTTAACGCTGAATCAGTATGATTTTTCTTATACCCCCTTTCCATTAGTCTGGATGTTGCTGCTTTGCTTGTCCATTGAACAGTGTAATATCAGAGCTGCTTCTGTAGATTCTATGTAATTCCCCATAGGGGACGGAGTTCACAGTATGGCGGGTGGCAGCTGTCCGCTCTAAGTGTACTGTTCCCACTGACAGGTTTTCTACAGCTGCGATATTTAACCCTTTGTTGTTTTACATCCCCCATGAGATACAAATCCAAAAAACTGATTTTATCCTGCGGTTCAGTATAAGTGAATCTTAAATTTACATCATTAGTGTTAATATAAGATAAAAAGTATGGGATATTCTCCACTTCTACCCATATCAGCTAAACATCGTCCAGATATCTGACATATAGTTCAATGTCATTTTTAAAAGGAGTTTTTTCGGTGAAAATAATGCTTCTTCCCACCACGATACAAAAAGTATGGCTAAGGATGGGGAGAAGCAGGAGCCACTGGGCAACCTCTGATCTGGAGATAATATTGTTCATTGCACATAAAAAAATGATCCTCCAGAAGATCTTCAGTACTCCGGATAATCATGTCTGGTTTCATCCGTATAGCCACTATATATTGTAAATGGTGGAACTCAGCAGTTCTATCAAGTCTCTTTCAATTAAAGACTGAAAGGTAGAAATTAGTGTTGAGCGATACGATACCGCAAGTATCGGGTATCGGCCGATATTCGCTCTATCGGCCTTTCGATACTTAGTTTCGATATTTTCCATATATCGTATACCGGAATCGGAAGTTCCCATAATTCTTTGAGAGGCAATGTGATTTTATCAGCCAATAAGGAATCCTAAGAAGGGTGGGCACATTCTGTACTGCTGCGGTCATGTTAACTAATGGCATGGCTGTGATTGGATGCTGAAATGATGTCAGAATGCACTATAAAAGGCGCCGCCGCCATTTTAGCGTCACTGTGCTGTGAACTCAGTTAGGGACAGAACGCTGCTGTGCTGACTCTGAGGGACAGTTAGAGATTGCGATTTAGTGTACTGTGTGACGCGCTTCCATCCGTATACAATACATTGGTTGCAAACACTATAGAAGTAGACAAAGGAGTAGCCTTTCACAGATTGTGATTTCTGAACAGTTGTGTTTCAGTGTTCACTTCAGTCTCTGCGTAATAACCACACTTAGGCCTTATAACTTTTCTGACTTTCTTTATCAATCTACCAAGATGAAGAAGTCAGTGAGTAAGGCACGTGGTCGTGGCCGTGGAGTTTCAGCAGGGAGAGGACGTGGGGATTCTGTGGCTGCTGCCGCCCTCAGTGACACAGCATCCACCAGTTTTACCCATGAGCGTTCCTTTATGCGCACTTTGGTAGGAGCTCGGCGTGCCCCCCTGCTGCGGGAAGAACAAATTGAAGCCGTTGTTGGTTGGATGGCAGCCAATGCATCGACTTCAATTCCTTCCACCTCCTCTCAGGAACACAACACTGTTGAGCAACCATCTGTCTGTTCACCGCCTGTCAAATTGCCCAGGCAGTCAGAGAGTTCTGTACAGGAGCCAGCTGAGTCTCTGCTTCTGTTTTCAGAATCTGTTGGCTCGCAAACACGGGCACAGGCAAGCAGCATTCTGCAATTTGAAGAAGAGGGAGTATGCAGTGATGCGCAACAGCTGTGCCTCTCTCAATCTGAAGAGGCGGGTGAGCCAGTGCCGATGGACAGCACACCGCAGAACGCATCTTATGATGATGATGAGACTCAGGTGCCAGGTTTTGTGGAGCATGGTGCTGCCCAGACCATCCAACAGCAGCAGGTGTTGGAAGAGGGTAGTGGAGATGATGAAGTCCGAGACCCAACATGGCGTGAGCAACAGGAAGGTGGTGGGAGCAGCTCTGAGGAAGAGATTGTCCCAATGGTACAAAGAGGAGGGAGAGGTAGGCTGCAGACTCGCTTGCCTGTAGCCTCCAGTTTGGCACCTGTTGGGAGCAGTTCTCTTAGAAATGTCAAAATTGGCGCTCCCATGACTTGCACTGCGTGGTCCTTTTTTGACAGACTTGTAGATGATATTTGCTATGTTCAATGCAAGCTGTGTAAGCAAGTTAAAAGAGGTAAAAATATCAGTAACCTGAATACCACAAATATGTGGAAACATGTACGGACAAAGCACGTAGCTGAGTTACAAAGACACACTGGAGATGTAGGCCAACCTACAGCAGCACCTACATCTTCAGGTCGTGTTCGAGCCTTTACCTCCAGCTCACACACACCTGGTTCGGCTTCCTCACAGGATCTCCATGGAAGAACCTCGGTCACTGTTGTCCATAGACAAACTGTTATTCCACCCACAGCAGCAAGTTCACAGTCATCGTCACACTCCCAGAACAAAAAACAGCCATCGGTACCACAGGCATGGGATAAAAGACGGCCATACTCGGCAAACCATCCACGAGCACAGGCTCTGAATGCTGGCATTGCAAAACTCCTGTCCCTTGAAATGCTGTCATTCAGGCTGGTGGAGACTGACAGTTTCAGGAACTTTATGGCATTGGCAGTCCCACAATATAATGTGCCAAGCCGATTTTATTTCAGCAGGCAAGCTGTCCCTGCTCTGCAAAAACATGTCGAGGGAAACATTAAACATGCGCTACTAAACGCCGTCAGTAGCAGGGTCCACCTGACCACCGATGCGTGGACCAGTACCCATGGCCAGGGACGATACCTTTCCCTCACTGCCCATTGGGTCAATGTTGTGGAGCCGGGTACAGATCTTGCCAGTGGCGCTGTACGTGTTCTGCCAACTCCAAGGATTGCAGGAATCCAGTCTGTACACATTGATTCCTCCTCCTACTCCAGTTCCTCAGAATCATCGCTGCACAAGCCGTCACGGTATACCTCCACATGGACCCGTGAACGCTTACCTGTTGCGACCGATATGAGCACAGCCGTGGCCAAACGTCAACAGGCCGTCCTGAAATTAATTTCCATGGGGAATCGAAGCCACACAGCGCAGGAGCTCTGGGATGCCATCAAGCAGGAGAGCGACGTGTGGTTTTTGTCAGCTAATCTCCAGCCAGGCTTGGTAGTGTGTGACAATGGCCGAAATCTGGTGGCAGCTCTGGGCCTTGGCAACCTCACTCACATACCATGTCTGGCACATGTGCTCAACTTGGTCGTGCAGAGTTTTTTGAGGGACTATCCGGATCTTGATGCACTGCTGCACAAGGTCCGCCTAGAGTGCGCTCACTTGCGACGTTCCAGCATGGCCAGATCGCGCATTGCAGCTCTGCAAGTCAGATTTCGCCTTCCTGAACATCGCATCATATGTGACGTACCCACCAGGTGGAATTCCACGTTACATATGTTGGAGCGGTTGTGTGAGCAGCAGCCAGCAGTAATGGAGTATCAGCTGCAACAGGCGCAATCAACTCGCAATTTGCGCCGTTCACACTTCACCACTACTGAGTGGGCCTCTATGAAGGACATCTGCGACGTTTTGCGTGCGTTTGATGTCTCAACGCGGATGGCGAGTGCAGATGATGCACTAGTCAGCATGACTGTCCCCCTTATCTGCCTGCTTCAGAAATCACTGAAAGCACTAAAGGAAGAGGTTTTGGAAGAGGTGGAGGATGAGGAGTCACAAATTCAATTACCTTCAGGACAGTCAGCGCAACGTGGTTCCTCACAAAGGGCTGGGCAGGGCTCACTTTGTGAGGAGGATGAGTAGGAGGAGGAGTCAATGGAGGAAGAAATCCCTACAGAGGGAGGTGCACAACGCTCTAGTCAGTATGTAGAGCGAGGGTGGGGTGATGCAGAGGAGGCAGAGATGACGCCTCTTCCAGAGGACAGCCTTTGTTGGCCAGTTGGGAGTCTGCAGCACATGGTTGATTTCATGCTTCAGTGCCTGAGAAACGACCGCCGCATCGCCCACATTCTCAGCACGTCAGATTATTGGGTGTACACCCTCCTAGACCCTCGCTACCGGGACAACTTACAAACCCTCATCACACCGGTGAACCGGGACCGTAAAATGCAGGAGTACCAAGACACACTGGTGCAATCCATACTGTTGTACATTCCAGCCGAGAGAGCTGCTGCTACTGCTTTACAAAGCAGCTCTGTGCGTCGAGGCAGTGTAGACACCTCTACAACAAGAGGGAGCAGAAGCAGCGCCTCTGCACAGGGCAAGAGCTGTATGTTACAAATGTGGCAAAGTTTTGTGACAGCGCCAGCAAGGTCTACACCATCCGAGATGGCTCCAGTCACCAGGAAGAAACGTTTCCGTAAGATGGTGACAGACTACTTGGCTTTCCCTCTAAGTGTACTCCCAGATGCCTCTTCCCCTTTCAAATTTTGGGTCTCTAAGTTGGATACATGGCCAGAGCTTAGCCAGTATGCATTGGAGGTGCTGGCTTGCCCTGCTGCCAGTGTATTATCTGAGCGTGTCTTTAGTGCTGCAGGTGGTGTAGTAACAGACCGTCGCATGCGACTATCCTCAGAGAATATAGACCGGCTTACTTTTCTGAAAATGAACAAGGCATGGATCTCACCTGAATTTGCCTGTCCGTTTTCAGATTAAATAACTGTTTGGCAACGTTTTCCATGTCTCCTGTTATGTTCATCTTTCTACCACCTGAACTCTACTCCCTGGGCTACAACACCGCCATTTGTTGCTCGTAAGTAATTGGCAGGGGTACTGACTCCTGGCCAGCCTGGTTACAGCACGACAGCTGTTTCCTGGCAGTGTGAACGTCAATTATCCTCCAATAAGTTGTGCTGTCGTGTTGCATTCGGGTTAGCCGACTCTATGGTGCCTGCAGTTTAGGTGATTCCTATGTGTGCTGTGGGATATGTAAATAAAGGCGGTTTCCATTGTGACAATAGGACAAGCACCCACTGTAGGACTGTGTGATTCGGTAACTGCGGACGGCTTGCGTCCTGTCAACTTACATTTTCATGGGTGCGTTCTTCTACCCGACCGGGGTCCAGTACCGTCAACTGGTTCTCCCCAGTGCCTTTGGCCTAGGTGCCTCCATCTCCGTATCCGAGTTCCACCAACGTCTGCTGGTCCTTGGTAGTGCTTTGGAGCACAGGTACCTCCTGCTTAGTAACCGTGTCACAGTAACGTCAGCTGGTACTCGGTTGTGACATTGCCTCTTTTCCTTCTGCTACCCGTCCGGGGTCCAGTACCATCAACTGGTTCTCCCCAGTGCCTTTGGCCTAGGTGCCTCCATCTCCGTATCCGAGTTCCACCAATGTCTGCTGGTCCTTGGTAGTGCTTTGGAGCACAGGTACCTCCTGCTTAGTAACCGTGTCACAGTAACGTCAGCTGGTACTCGGTTGTGACATTGCCTCTTTTCCTTCTGCTACCCGTCCGGGTTCCAGCACAGTCAGCTGGTCCTCGTTACTTCCATTGTCTCTTGCTCCATCTGATACCCGTCAGGGTTCCAGTAACGTCAGCTGTTTCTCAGAAATTAGACGACCTTAAAGACCACCCAGAAGAAGATGACGACAACAAGGACGACGAGCATGAAGCCAACCAGCCTGAACACCATCACAAAAGAAAAAATAAAAGATCACCCAGAAGAAGATCACCAACAGGACAAAGAAGGTTAAGACAAACTACAAGATACAGAACAAGAGACAGAAGAACAATAAGCAGAAGATCAAAAAGCAGAAGAACATGAAGTATAAGACCAAAATGAAGAGCAAAATATATGCTCTAAATTCTAAGCAGAAGAAGACTAAGCAGTGTATGGGGGTGAGTCCGTTCCTCCTCGTGGTGCCCCTGGAAAATGCCTGCTGCTGCAGGCTAAACTGAACACGGACAAATACTGTTGTAATTTAAATCTTTTGTGGCAGCAAGAACGGAAGGATGAACAATTCATACTTTTACAGATTACAAGTACAGGAATCTCTGTCACAAATAAGAATATGATGAAGAAGATGAAGAGGAAGAAGATGAGAATTTGAATATGAAGAAGATTAATTAGTTTAATAATAACAATATGAGTAATGTAAACAAAAACATGAATAGCAAGAAGTTTAAGAAGAAGATTAAGAAGGTGAAGATGAAGAATAATTTGATGAGAAAGATGATGCTGCTGCTGAAGATTATGAAGGAGAAAGTGTGGCACTGGCAAAAGTTAAAAAGGTGAAGAGCATGGAAGTTGTGAAACATACATATTTGCCAAAATAGAAAAAAGGTTAACAACATTGTCAATTTGTTAGTCAATCCAAACGTATTTCCAAAAAAAAATATATTAATGCTATTCCAATGCATTGGGTTAAACATGTATGCCTTTATTGTCTCCTCAACCTTCCCCAATACATTCTACATTAGTCTTTGTTGTTTTCCTTCATGTACAATTAACCAACAAGGCAAGAATGGTTTTTTTTAATGTCGATATTTGGTTCCCATAGACTTACATTGGACTTCCGGAATCGGATATCGACGATATTTAGTGATATCGGCGATACCATTCGATACGATATTTTTAGATATCGAGCAATATCGCTCAACACTAGTAGAAATACATTCAGTCTTAGAATCTTTTGGATAGAAAGATGGATTCAAAATACGAAAATCCTTCGTATCAACATGTATTAAATCGACGTCACCTGATTCACTGTGTAAATCCTCCAAAGCAAGAAGTGCACACTGTTCATGAAACCTCAGTTGTGTCAGGTCCACAATTCTCCTCCTCCTTATACAATTCCCCGGGGACATTGAGATCATTGCAAAAATGCTTTTTTACTGTCAATAATCTGGCGACTTTATTTACATCCAGAATCGTTTGGAATAGATCAAAATCCTGATTTGGAACAAAATGAGTCCCTTTACTTCAGATACTGATCTCCTGTTCAGAGAGAATTGTAGGGGTGAGCACAATGACACTGGACCATAGGCTGTCTACTTTCTCTTGCCCCTCGTATTGAATCTTGGGGGATCTGGATTTCCTCCTCCTCCTCGGTCGCTTCTCCTGTCGTTTTTTGAAGCAGGATTACCACAGTCTCCTCCTGTTCCATCTTCTGAGCTCTCTGCATAAATATCTGAAAAACCTTCCTCAGATGAAAAAGTTACATTTCTGGATGGAATTTTGTCATCTGGATTATTCTTTAGGATAGATTTTAAGTCAATTTTATCCCTCAGTTTTTTTGGATTTTGGGAAGTATATCTTATATTCCTCTTCCAATCATAAACTTTATCATGTTTATAATCCAAACAATCTCTTTGGAACTTTTTCTTTTTTATCGTCATGATGTTATTTTCAATTTTGTCCAAATTTTCTTTAATTTTATGATGTAACAATTCATACTCCTGAGTATTATTGAAACTCTCAAGTGAGGATTTTATCTGTGCAATGTCCACATTAATTTGTTGCAATTTTTTCTCTTCCTCTGAGATGATCAACTTCATGAGGTCATTTGAACATTGTGATAAAATGTCATTCCATTGTGTCAGAAATAGATCAGAGAAAATATAAGTGGGTACCTTTTTGATTCTGAGTCCTCTTGGTATCATCAATTTCTCCACATACGTGCTCAAGGTATTGCGATCCCACCATGTTCTCAACTCTTGATGAGAGATTTTTTCCAGCTTATGCATTAACTCTTTCAGGCTCGAATCAGTGTTCCTTTCTGAGTCACCAAATACTTCTTATAGTTTATCCTGCCGTGACTCCATGGAGGAGAAGGTGATAATCCCTCTCAGCAGTTTAGAATGGTGAAATAAGAAAAATAGTAGATTTGCTTGTGAAATATAATAAATCCAGATTAAAAAGATTAAAAGATCATACAGGATAGAAAAGGATAGCAGAACATGTTACCAACATCAAAAATAAAAATGCTCCTATTCAGGAGCTTGTAAGCACTTTGTAGAGAGACATAAAGGGGAATTAAAGAACTTTTCATTCTATGGGTTAGAAAAAGTGGATATTCCTATTAGAGGAGGGGACTGGAGGAAAAACTCCTCCTAAGAGAGTCATTATGGATGATCACACTGGATACAAAACACCCCAATGGCATGAACTATAGGAATGATACTCATTACTTATATTAAATCTCAGAGAATTGAATGCCTGTGGGAATTTTATTTTTTTTCTTCTTCTTTCTCTTTCTCTGACTTTCTTGTGATTATGTTGATTATTCTCAAATGTGATTGATTGCTGACATATGTGTTTACTGATCAATGGTTGGTCACTATTTGTTTTTATACCATGTATCATAAGGAATCTGTATCTCGGTGAATAAGGGCTTTTGCCAGAAACGCGTTGAGATCTATCCCCAACCTGTAGGATCTTTTAATCTTTTTTCAATAAACTTGAGGATTTTATTATTCTTGGAACTCACCATTATTAATTTTCTTATGTGAAGCCTTAGTCACGGCTATTGTTTGGAGACTCATAACATTGCAAGACGGACTGAGTTATACCAAGAGGACACGGTGAGGCTGCCTTTCTTGAAGTATTTAGTAACGTCGTCCCAACCTAGAAGCTGGAAGAAAAGGACTATTCCTGCTAAGTGTCGCTGCGCTGACGTACCCGACGCTCAGATTCAGGAGTTCTACTAAAACGTCACATCTGGGCCGATTACGTGTAACTACTGGCCTTCCCCTGATTAACCCCTTCCCGACCTGTGACGCCACGTAGGCGTCATGAAAGTCGTGCCAATCCGACCTGTGACGCCACGTAGGCGTCATGAAAGTCGGTGCCAATCCGACCTGTGACACCTATGTGGCGTCATGAAAGGATCGCGTTCCTGCGGGCCGTGTGACCGGGGTCACTGAAAGGTCACCCGACCCGCAGGCACAAGACCCTTTGTGCTTCACCACAGGGGGTTGGCTTAACTCCCACGTGGCTACGATCGCTCTGATTGGCTGTTTCACTTTTAACAGCCAATCAGAGCGATTTGTAATATTTCACCAATGAAATTTGGTGAAATATTACAATCCAGCCATGGCCGATGCTGCAATAGCATCTGCCATGGCTGGAGACAAAGATCCGACCCCCCCCACACCAAGTCACGGCGGCGATCGGCCGCCGCCACGATAAATGGTGGGTGACCGGTCACCGCCGTCACTAAATGCTCCCCTCCTCTTTTTTTCTGGTCCCCCCAGGCCTCAGATCCCTCCCCCAGGTCTCCGATACACCCCCCAGGCTTCC
This sequence comes from Oophaga sylvatica, assembly GCA_033576555.1. Taxonomy (NCBI): domain Eukaryota; kingdom Metazoa; phylum Chordata; class Amphibia; order Anura; family Dendrobatidae; genus Oophaga; species Oophaga sylvatica. The sequence goes on along the minus strand of JARQOD010010300.1, from coordinate 4,509 downwards.
GACCCCCCCCAGTTACCTCCAGAGTCGCCGTCTTCCTCCCGGCGTCTCCTGCACGGTCCATGGGCACCACCATCTTCCAAAATTCAATAAATGAATGAAAGTACATTTTGATCACTGTGATCAACATAAAAAAAATAGTAAATAACCCCCCCCTTCATCACCCCCATAGGTAGGGAACAATAATAAAATAAAAATATTTTTATTTTTCCATTAGGGTTAGAATTACAGTTAGGGTTAGGACTTGGGTTAGGGTTCATATTGCGTTATGGCAGTCCGTTAGACGGACTGCGTTACACCGCAGTATAACGTGGTGTAACGCAGTCCGTTAACCCTGCCATTCACCCCCATTTGAGGGCGCATCGCGACGCATGCCATAAAGTGGCATGCGTTCGCGACGTGCCGTCATTCAGTGACGGAGCCTCGGACGCAGGCTGCAGCATCTGGGCTCTGTCACCGCTAGCATAGATGAATCATCTGCTGATTCATCTGCGCTAGCGGGTATAGCATAACGCGATGTGTTGAACGGGCTGGTAAAACGTAATGTGAACCTAGCCTTAGCATTAGGGTTAGAATTAGGGTTAGGGTTAGAATTAGGGTTACAGTTAGAATTAGGGTTAGGGTTGGAATTTGGGTTAGGGTTGGAATTTGGGTTAGGGTTGGAATTTGGGTTAGGGTTGGGATTAGGGTTAGGTTTGTGGTTAGGGTTAGAGTTAGGATTAGTGTTAGGGGTGTTTTGGGGTTAGGGTTGGGATTAGGGTTAGGCTTGTGGTTAGGGTTATGGTTAGGGTTGGGATTAGGGTTAGGGGTGTGTTGGGGTTAGGGTTATGGTTAGGGTTTGGGTTAGGTGTGTGTAGGGGTTAGGGTTGTGGTTAGGGGTGTGTTGGGGTTAGGGTTGGAGTTAGAATTGAGGGGTTTCCACTACTTAGGCACATCAGGGGGTCTCCAAACGCGACATGGCGCCACCATTGATTCCTGCAAATTTTGCGTTCAAAAAGTCAAACAGTGCTCCCTTTATTCCGAGCCCTGACGTGTGCCCAAACAGTGGTTTACCCCCACATATGGGGTATAAGCGTACTCAGAAAAAAATTCACAACAACTTTGGGGGTCTAATTTCTTCTGTTACCCTTGGGGAAAAAAAATTGGGGACTAAAAGATCGTGTTTGTAGAAAAAAAAAAGATTTTTTATTTTCACGGCTCTGCGTTATAAACTTCTGTGAAGAACTTGAAGATTTAAAGTGCTCACCACACATCTAGAGGAGTTCCTTGGGGGATCTAGTTTCCAAAATGGGGTCACTTGGGGGGGTTTCTACTGTTTAGGCACATGATGGGCTCTGCAAACATAACATGACACCCGCAGACCATTCCATCAAGTTGGCATTACAAAACGTCACTACTTCCCTTCCGAGCCTCGACGTGTGCCCAAACAGTGGTTCCCCCCCACATATGGGGTACCAGCGTACTCAGGACAAACAGGACAACAACTTTTGCAGTCCAATTTCTCCTGTTACCCTTGTGAAAATAATAAATTGTGGGCTAAAAAAATCATTTTTTGAGGAAAAAAAAATATTTTTTATTTTTATGGCTCTGGGTTATAAACTTGTGAAGCACTTGGGGGTTCAAAGTGCTCATTACACATCTAGATAAGTTCCTTGGGTGGTCTAGTTTCCAAAATGTTTTTTTTGGGGGGGTTTCCACAGTTTAGGCCCATCAGGGGCTCTGCAAACGTAACATGACGCCCGCAGACCATTCCATCAAGTCGGCATTCAAAACGTCATACTTCCTTCCGAGCCCCGACATGTGCCCATACAGTAGTTTTCTCCCACATATGGGATATCAGCGTACTCAGGACAAATTCAACAACAGCTTTTGGGGTCTAATTTCTCCTGTTACCCTTGGGAAAATAAAAAAATTGGGGACTAAAAGATCATGTTTGTGGAAAAAATATGATTTTTTTATTTTCATGCCCAAGCGTTATAAACTTCTGTGTAGCCCTTGGGGGTTCAAAGTGCTCACCACACATCTAGATAAGTTCCTTGCGGGGTCTAGTTTCCAAAATGGGGTCACTTGTGGGGAGTTTCTACTGTTTAGACACATCAGGGACTCGGCAAACGTAACATGACGCCCGCAGACCATTCCATCAAAGTCGGCATTTCAAAACGTCACTACTTCACTTCCGAGCCCAAACGTGTGCCCGAACAGTGGTTCCCCCCCACATATGGGGTACCAGTGTACTCAGGACAAACTGTACAACAACTTTTGTGGTCCAATTTCTTCTTTAACCATTGTGAAAATAAAAATAGGGGCTAAAAAAAAAAATGATTTTTTGTTTTCACGGCTCTGCGTTATAAACTTCTGTGAAGCACCTGGGGGTTCAAAGTGCTCACTGTGCATCTAGATAAGTTCCTTAGGGGGTCTAGTTTCCAAAATGGGGTCATTTGTGGGGGAGCTCCAAAGTTTAGGCACACAGGGGCTCTCCAAACACGACATGGTGTCCGCTAACGATTGGAGCTAATTTTTCCCTTCTTTTTTTCTGCATATAAAGATAATTTGGAGTATTCAAAAAGAAAATCATATATATAGGACCCCAAGAAAATAACTAAATTTAACTTTTATTGACTAAATATTAAAAGGGACACACAACACATCACACATAATTAAAAAGTGCACACTGAAATAACCCTGAGATTCAACCCTGTACTGTATGCTGCCTTGCCGCGGAGGTTGGCACCCTAAGATAGCCCACACGAGATTGGCGCCCCCGCTCAACGTAGGCTGATCCTAAAGTCCTATAATTGCCCTACAAAAAAGTGAGTCATATCTCTCACAACAGATGAAGATACACCCATTATAGGTTGGAAAAGTGGCAGAATATACCTGTTTGTACCAGGTTCAGGGAGATCAGGTTGATATTGTATATATAATGCCTTTTGATTGTATATCTGAGATCCCTCAATAACAAAATCCTAATAGCTGATTCCTGCATAACAGCACGTTACTTTGATATTGATACACGTCGATGGTGTCTTTTGCTCCTAAATGGATGATAAAGAGATGTCCTAGATCTATGAGTGTGATATATCACTGAATACCAATCAATAGACCTATCAAATAGGTGTTCACTATAATCTTAATATACTGGTCGATGTATATGACCCTCACACGCACATCATAGGGACATCAATCTCATAGTATTAGAATGGTCACAATAGACCTCATAATTCATCCATATATATAATAAGGAGCCTCAGGACTGAGGGATACTCATCTATTTAGTAGTTGAATTAGCCTCTACGCGTTTCGCCAACATGGCTCATCAGGAGGTCAGATAGGTTGATATTGCATGATGTCTACAGCATCTTGTGAAATAAATAGACTCTGGCAATTCAAAAACCCCGCCTACATGCGGCTGTAAAACCCGGTATATTAGATGTCTCTATAATGCGCTCATGATGCATCAGTATCTGATGGATCAATGTTTTGTGGCTACTTAAAGATGGCCCCCCTCACACTCACGCTGTAAGGTTCTATGTATATATTCCTGAAACTCAGTTTGTTCGTCAGCCATTTTTACTTTCTGTCTTTCTGTAGCTATCTTGCCCTCAGTCAAAATGGAGTTTCCAGCTTGCATGTTCCCGCCCTGATTCTCTCCTTTGCTTCTTAAGCAGCCACAGCTGAGCAATCAGTGCTTCAGAATCTAGCCTGCAGTGAACCTGTGACTTGACTCCTGTAAGCCTTGGACCTTGTACTCCAGCTATTCCTACTGAGGAACTCTGAAGCACTTGTGGACTCTGAACCTTGCTCTTTGAAAGACCCACGTTTGCATGGACTTACGGTAACAGAGAAGAAGATCCTGAATCTGTGTTGGAGAGTGATTTGCTGAGCTTAGTTTACTCTGGCCTGCTGTGTCTCCTGCTTCTGTGTCTGCAAACTGTGTGACTATTTCTGCCAACTTGTATGAAGTAATACAGGACTTTTCTATATCAAACCTGTGTCTCATGTATGTTCATCGCACCCAAGCACAAGACGCTATATGAACTGTACTACATACATTACAAGATTCTGAAGCCAAAACGTTAGTGTCTGCTGGGTCTGGAAGGCTGTGTCTGCTGTAACTGTGGATATCAGACGTCCGGTTGTACTTTCTGTGATGACAGTGGTTGTGACTTCTCACAACCATTCCAGGTGAGCAATTCCCTTAAGTTTTTTCTTTCTGCAGTGTTATCACAGGTAAACACTATTGTTTTTTTTTTTTTTTTTTTCTTTTCTCTTTTTTGTCTGCTGTAACTCTGGATATCAGATGTCTGGTTGAAACTTTCTGTGATGATAGTGGTTGTGACTTCTCACAACCATTCCAGGTGAGCAGTTCCCTTAATTTTTTTTTCTCTCTGCAGTGTTGCCACAGGTGAACACTATTGTTTTTTTTTTTCTCCTCTCCTCTTCTTCCAGTAATTCTGTCTTAAAAGATCTGGAAAATGGAGGCCCGCATAAAGGAACTTTGCGGAGTGACTG
>JARQOD010010299.1:0-27920 GCA_033576555.1 Oophaga sylvatica | reverse complement strand
GTCCAGCCGTCCGAGCGATCATCATTTCGGAATACCCGGCCTCCGTCATCTCCGGTAAGAGGGTTCCAGCTGGGGGGCAAGGGGGTTTGTTTGAAGTCCGGGCAGCCCGAGGGGAATGTAGAGCGAAAGGGTATCTTACCCCAGAGACCCGGTAGGAAGGTTTCTCCGTTGAACACCCTACCTGGACGTGTTGGAGATGCCGGAACAAGGTCATATTTCGCCAATTTCCACTGTGGGGGAACCTTGGCTGTTGCTGGGACGGTCTTTCGTTCCTCGCCGAGCCCGTGTGCATGGCCACCCAGTCGAGGAGAAGGCCCACGCTGTGTAGGTCGTGATAATGGGTGCCCAGTCAGGCCCTATCGACTCAGGAATCGAGTGCTCTGAAACTGTGTCTGGTGATAGGACTTCTCAAGGTAGGCCCAAAAGGTGGGGTGGATACATGGAGACTTCAAATCTACCAGTAACCTCCTCAGACTTCGTCCCAAACTCGGGGAGATTTTTCTATAAGGGGGGTGTGAAGAACCTGATGCATCCGCCATATTGGGTCGTGCTTTCCCCTGTTTTGGGTCTTTGGAAAAAAAATTTTGTGGACATGTGATGAAGCTCCTACTGAGGGGGCGCGTCCGAGGGGCGGAACAAATGCGTGGGCCGTTAACTTATGTGATAAATGATGATGATAATTAAAATGGTGTAGATGACGTAGTGAGATGACCAAAAATAATGATGTGACCTTGTTAAGATGATGATAAATATGACCATGTAAGGGGTTGCTGTCGAAACATAATGATTTGATAATGATGTGACTGTAAAAAAAATGAATTTCCATTTAGGATGTTGGGGGAGGGGGAGGATGTTTCTCTGAAAAATGTCCCTGACCTCCGGTTGTTCCCGTGCAATTTTGGGGTGAGCAATTTGCAAGCCCCACTCTTAACATGCCGGGAGAATATAACTGTTCTGAATGAGATCCCCAAGCCCGGCTTATGAAAAATTTCCCCATTTTGCATGAACAATGACTGTATATGGGTCACTAAATAAAGGGAGAGGCCGTGGCAGCTCCTAGAAAACCCCCCCCCAAGCCATATAGAAGTATGGTGTTAGGTTTGTCCCATAACCACGTGTGGGTGGGCACCTGGGGAGGACAAAAACCCGGAAAGAATTCTTCGAGGTTTTACGGGCCCCGGGGGGGTTTTCGAGATGTGGGGATTATTGCAAAAACCTGCCCCTCGTGTCAAAAAGCCCGGGCTCACTTCCGGAGTCCATTAATCCCCCCGGTTATAGAAATACCCTTTAAGGGGGAGCAATGGACTTGGTAGGTCTTATTGTAAAATCAGCCGGGGGCACCAATACTCTTATATACTTGATTATGCAACCCGGTACCCCAGGCGGTCCCTTTTAGAATTGGATTAAAAATATTTGCCGGGAACTCTTTCATTGTTTCCGGACAGGAATTCCTAAAGAGATCCTCACGGACCAAGGCCACCTTTTTATGTCCCCAAAATGATGAAGGAACTGTGTAAGTTGCTTAAAAATCTCGCACATTGGAATTTGTATCACCCCCGACGGAGGGTGGGTTGAACTTTTAATAAAAAATTAAAACTTATGTTAAAGAAAGTAAGGAAAGATGGGGGGGACTGGGACTACCTGTTCCCTACTTATTGTTTTCGGTCAGAGAGGTTCCCGGCCTCTACGGGATTTTCTCCTTTGGTTGGTGTATGGTCGGCATCCGCGGGGCTTGCTGGCTAGCCAAGGAGGTTTTTGGGGAAAAACCCAAGGGAAACCCATACAAGGTGTTTAGAGCATATTGCCCAGACAAGAGAGGTGGCTAAAATTATGCCATTGGGAAGAATCATCTCAAAGCCCAGAAGTCAAGCGGTTTATAATCGGTTCAGAAAAAAATTTGGTCTTTCAACCCCGGGGATCGAGTCCTAATTCAATTCCCCGGGGAAAGTAAGTTTTGGCCAATGGCATGGTCCCCTACGAGTCGTCAAAAAGTGAGCGGGGTTACTTCAAAGTACACCAACCCGGGAGGGCGGAAGCCCTACCAGGTGTATCATATCAATTGTTCAAGCCTGGAGGGACGGGAGTGTTGTTGGCCTTGGGTGAAGTAGAGAAAGGGGTAAAACCACTCTACCTCCTGTGACCATGGGAGACGTTGTCCGTGCACCAAAAACAGGAAGTGGGGAGTTTCGCCAAAAAAATCGAAAAGGTTTCTGCTGCCCGGCCGGACTTCTCTTAATAAAACACCATGTCGGACCGGCCCGGGTACAAGGTCAAGATAAAACCGGACAAATTCCAGAAGCCCCAAAAAGATAGTCTCTACTGAAATTAAAGCAGTTAGCCCTCTGGGTCATTGAGGAGGCCCAAAGGAGTGGTGTAGCCCGTTGTATCATCCCAAAACCTAATGGAATGGAGGTTCTGTAATGATTTCAGAAGGTTGAACAAGGGTCAAAGTTTGAGATACCCAGCCACGGGGTAGACGACTAATCAAGGGTTGGGGGTCCCCGTTATATTCAAACCCTCGATCAGACAAAAGGGATGGCAGTACCCCGTGGAGAAGCGAAAAAAAAAAAAAACGGCCCTTTGCAAACCCGGAGGTTTGTTTCAGTTTTGGTGATGCCCTTCGGGTTGATGGAGCCCCGCTGTTAGTTTCGGTAGCTGGGAGGAGGTTAAAAAGAAATACACCAGACGTTGGAATCTATGGGATTGCAGTACCTACTAACCACCCAACTAGAGGCGCCGTGGAGCGTTCCTAGATGGCCCCTAGCGCCTCTCACAGCCTGAAGAAATAATACACCAAAGTGAAATGGAAACTATCTGCCCCGGAGAGAACCCAAAGATAAAGAAACCCCCAAACAGTTAAGGTGGTTAGAAAGAGGAAATACTGACACGAAAGAAATAGTATGAGCCAAACGCTGGGCCCAAACTATTAAATAGAAAAAGGACGGAAGGGTACTTACTGCAATCCCAGAAAAAACCTGAAAAACCAACTTACAATTTCAAATCACCTGAATCACAGACCTTACCAACCTAAATTGTTCTCTGGTTGTAACAAAAAAGCAGCCACTGAAAAAAAAAAAAGCAAAAGTACAAAACACAGTGCGGACAAACGAGAGGGCAGAAGCCCCGGAGGGGACCAGAAGGCCCCCCAGAAGGTGCAGGACCAAATGCAAAATTAGCAAAAACACAAAATAAGAAATTGTCTTATCTGAAGCAGGAGATGCGACCAACAAGCAGGGCTACAGGGAAACTGGAAAGAAGGATTCAGACCAGAAAATTGATCACCGGAACCCTGAGGGAAAATGATTCCTTAAATAAACCAATCATAACACCTGATTCCCCAATCCTCATATTACCGCTTGTAACCACCAGAGGGAGCCCTCTCGAAATCATCTCAAACCCATTCACAACAGCCCACCCTTGAGGAGGGGCCCACCGAACCCTCATTGACAAACCAGGTCGGGGCAGGATAGTTCTATGATACGCACGGATAAGTTCCTGCAGGGGTGTCCGAACAAACACCCAAAATTTCTTCTGACCTAACCTCTCCATTTAACCAAATACTGGAGTCTTCGTTTAGAAAAACGAGAATCCAATATTTTTCAACCACATACTCCAGATTGCCCCAACCAAAAAAAGGGTCAGGAGGCACAGCGCGGAACCACTGGCTCAACAAACCTCTTAACAAGGACTTGGGAACATTTTTGGATTTAAATGTCCCGGAAGAAGCAAACAAAAGAAAAAGGATTAATAATCTCCATGTCTTATAAGGTCCCAATGAACCTAGGCTTAAATTTAGGAATGAACCTCATAGAATATTCTTTGAGACAACCAACCAAGTCCCCCACTTTAAAACGAGGCCACCAATCCTAGGGGGCAAACCCCTGGGGCCTTCTCCTAAGAGGGACAACCTCTCCACTAAAAACCCCTTCCCCAAATTCTGCTGCATACGCTTCAAAACAGGATCAACACTGGACGACAGAAGCCTCCGTCTGTCTGAAAAAAAGGGTGAAACCCAGATTACAGAAAAAAACGGAGAATCAAAGTGGCAGAGTAGCCCATTATTAAGGCAACTCAGCCCCAAAGGCAAAAAAAGACCAGCATCCTGATCACAACACAAGCACTTAATAATTCCAATGTCTGGTTTGTTCTTCAGTTTGACTTGGCGAGGTGAAATGCCGAGGGAGAAAGCAATTGACACCCATTTTAGAAAAAAGTCCCCAAAATCTGGAAACAAAATGGACTCCTCTGTCAGGACACAATGTTCTAGGATGCCGTTAAACAACCACGTCTGAAGGGAACAACGGCACCAATTCAGAGGAGGAAGGCAACTTAGTAATGGACAAGAGATCATTTTGGAAAAATATCACAAATTACCAGAGGTGGTCATTCTTGGAAACAGGAAGAGGAATGAAATCCAAGAGATAGGGTCCATGGCTCTTGGGCACAGGCAATGGCATCAACAAACCCTAGAGCGAACAAGGCTTGGAGCGAGAGCAAGTCCGCAGGACTGCCAAATTCCCGAATCGCGAGACAAGGGAGGGCCACCAAAAGGACGATAACCAAGTCCTGGTACCAAAAATTCCCGGATGCCCACCAATGCGGACATTGAATCTCAGACATCACATCTTTTTCCATTGGTCCGGACAAACAATTTTCCAACAGGCACGCTCGGGCCTTTCCTTGAACCCCCCCCGGCAAGTTCAAATTGGGCGAGTGGCGGAAAGAACTACACCCTCCCTAAAAAACAGGGGATCAGATAAGTCAGGAGAGCCCCAAGGAAACTCTCGGGGGCATCCGCTTAAATCTTAGTGCCAGGAAGAAAAGGAAAACCACCAAATTAAAACGTGTGAAAAACAAGGCCCACCTGGCCTGTTAGGATTGTTCGCTTGGCAGATTCCAGTTAACCAAATTTTTGGTCCGTAAGGACCACCACGATGTTTGGCTCCCCACCAATGTCTCCACTCTTCAAAAGCCCCTTCAGGCCAAAACTCCCGATTCCCATTAATTCGTTCGTAGGGAAAATTTTCGAGAGAAAAAGGCAAGGGTTACTTTTAGAGGTCTCTGATTTTTTGGGACAAAACGGCACCTCCCCATTTCAGAGGCATCAACCTCCCCTGAAAAAAGGCAGAGAAACAAAAAGGCTGCCGTAGAACAGGAGAGAAGTGAATCTCTGCTTAAGTTCCTGAAAGCAGAGACGCTCGGAGCCAATTAAACCCCATCAAACCCTTTCTGTCAAATCAGTTAATGGTTTAACAATAACAGAGAAAATTACCAATAAATTTACGATAAAAATTGGCAAAACCCAAAAAACTTGAAGGCCTTTAATGAATAGGTTGGACCCAATCAAAGGTGGCCTGAACCTTGACCGGGTCCATTTCAATAACGATGGGGACAAAATGAATCCCAGAAATGAGAATTTTGTACGCCAAAAAAGACACTTTGTTCCTTAAAATACGAGCAATTCTCTCTCAAAAATCTGGAAACATTGAACATGTTTCACTGAGGTCCCAGTTCATTAAAAAAAATCAAATATCATCCAAATAAACATTAAAACTTTGTCCCAAATCCCTGAAAATGTCATTCATGAAGGATGGAAAGACGGAAGGAGCTTTTTGAGCCCAAAGGGCTCACAAGGTACTCAAAATGCCCTTAGGGGTGTTAAATGCCGTCTTCCATTCATCCCCGGCTTAATGCGAATAAGTTATACCCCCCCCTGAGGTCAAGCTTGGAAACCAAGTAGGTTTTTTCCCCCTGGAAAAAAGGTCAGAAATAAAGGGTAACGGGTATTGAATTTCACAGTAATATTGTTCAAGAGACATAATCAATACACGGCCTTAATGAACCACTTTTTTGGCCACAAAAAAAAAACCGGCACCTAAGGGTTGAAGAGGAGGTCTGATATGCCCTTCTCCAATGATTCCTTGATAAAAGGGGACCGCATAGCGTTGTTCAGGTACAGCAATTAAAAAGGCCCCCTTAGGGAAATTTATACCTGGCACTAATTCAATGCGCAGTCATAGCTTTTGGGGAGGTAAGGATGCAGATTTACTTTCGCTAAAAACATCAGAAAATAAACAAAAAGTCAGGAACATCCTCAGCCTGGGGGGAGGCAGAAAAAACAGAGTGTTGGTTTAACACATTGGCACCCCAACTGGTTACAGAACGATTTCAATCCAAAACAGGATTATAGCTGAACCAAGGGAAACCCAGCACGATAATGTCTCAGATTATTAGAACCAAAAATTTGCAGCATCCTGGTGATCAGGTTCAACCCCCATTAACCCCGGTAGAAAATGGGGTTTTTCTCAGCCAAAGGGTAGAATGTCCCCAGTGGGGAATGATTCTGTAGGGGTATCAAGGGAAATCCACAACGTTTAGCAAAACATAAACCATCAGGTTAATAGTGTCCGAACAAAAAAGCCTGAGCAGAAAAGAGGAAGAGAGCATATCAGATGCGTTAATAAAAAACTTGTCTGAACACTACCAAGATAACTGAGGTGCAAAACGTCTTCCCCGCTTAGGGCAGACTGAAATAGCATGAGGGCATCACCACGTAGAAAAAATAACCCATTGGTTTCGAAATCATGGCTGTGCCCAGACACCACTCCATCACACTGCATGGGCCAGCAGGGTCCAAGGCAACACCACTCCACGCATACTTCTCCGCCTCCGGAAACGTCTGTCAATTTAATCGCTAAGACATAGAATCATTGAGACCAAGGGACAGGGAATCCCACCATAACATCCTTTAATTATCCGACGACCCTTCCGGGAAAAAGAGCTGCCAAAGCGTCGTCATTCCATTTTTGGGCAGGATGCCCACCTCGGAATCTCTGACAGTATAACTCAGGTCATCAAGCCCCTGTTTAATGCCAACAAGGTTTTTCAGCTTGACGTGACATTGGCTCATCGTCAATAACCCCAAAGCCTGAAAAAAATCATCAAATCACTCAAAAAAAGGTCCCCAGGTGCAGGGAAAAAGCCCAATTGGGATCGCCGCGCAGGAGGGTGACAATTTGAACCTGCTGCGTGCGTTTCCTAGGATTAGTTTTTAAGGCAAAAAACAATTTACGTTATTTTTGAAATTCTGAAACTTAGTCGCCCCTAAAAACAAATTGGCAGGGGATCCTAGGTTCCACAACAGGAACAGCAAGATATCCGCAATACCTGAACCTAAGGCAAGTATCCACCGGCCAGAAACTGTGCAAATCCATTGGGAGAAAAGATCCTCCTCGCACCCAGAGTACAGAGGAAAAAAAAAAAAAATGCAACAAACAGAAAAAATTTCTGACAACTTTTTTCCTTCAAAATTTTTTTCCCTTCTGTGAGTACCATACAATTTTTATGGCCGGTGATACGTTATGTTTCGGTAGCTGAGGAGTGCAGGAAAAAAGGAAATTACACCAGAGCATTGGAATTATGGGTTGCAACCCTGACTAACCACACCAACTTGAGGCAGCCGTGGAGGTTCCTACGATGGTCCTAGACCCTCGTCACAGGCCTGAGAAAAAACTAACCTAAAGATAGAAATAGGAAGCTATCTGCCCCGGAGCAGAACCCCAAAGATAAAAAAGCCCCCAACATGTAATGGCGGTTAGACAAGAGGAAATACTGACACGAAAGAAAATAGTAGGCAAAGCTGGGGCCCAAATATCTAAATGAAAGGAAGGAAGGGACTTACTGAATCCCGAAAACCTGAAAAAAAACCAACTCTCTAATTTCAAAATCACCTGAGTCACAGACCTCTCCACCTTAAATTAGTTTCTGGTGTAACAAAACAAGCCCTGAAAAAACTGGAAAAAGCAAAGTACAAAACACAGTGGTGGACTAAATGAGAGGGAAAGCCCCCGGGGGACCCAGAAGGCCCCCACAGAAGGCAGGACCAAAATGCAAAAATTACAAAAACACAAAATAAGAAATTGTCTTATCTGATAGCAGGGATGCAGACACGACACAAGCAGGCTACAAGGGAAACTGGAAAGAAGGATTCAGACCAGAACATTGATCACCGGCAACCCTGATGGAAAATGATTCCTTAAATAAGACCAATCAGTAACACCTGTTCCCAACCTCACTAGTACCCGCTTGTAACCACCAGAGGGAGCCTCTGCATCAGAATCATCTCAACCCATTCACAACACCCACTACCTTTCAGCGGCTTATGGACCAGATAACTGCGCCCGCATCGAGCCTATCGGCTGCCTACCTGGTATGAGTGGTAATTTTCATTCAGATTGGGAGAGCCACTCACTAGGGTGCAAGCCGTCGTAGACTCTAGCGGGCGGACTGAACATAAACCAGAGAAATGTGCAATTGGCCTCGAAGAGGCCAAATATCTGGGCTATGTTATTGGCAGGGGGCTGATCAAGCCACAATTGTAAGGTAAAGCAATTCGAACTGGCCTGTACCCCTCACAAAACGACAGGTCAAAGCATTTCTGGGCATCACTGGGTACTATCGCAGATTCGTACAAATTATGCCTCCATTGCTGCCCCATTGACTGACCTGACAAAAGGGGGGAAGTCAAAAATGATAAATTGGAATCCGGAGGCAAGAAAAGCATTTCTGTCGTTAAAAATAGCTTTGTGTCAAAGACCAGTCTGGTCACCCTAATTTTAGAGAAGAGTTTTTGGTTCAAACTGATGCCTCTAATGTGGGGTTAGGGGCCGTGTTGTCGCAGGTCGTGAAGGGTGAAGAACACCCAGTCCTGTATCTAAGTCGAAAAAATGACCACCGGCTGAACAAAATTATGCCATTGTGGAGCGAGGGGTGCCTCGCAATCAAGTGGCGCTGGACTCCCTGCGTTTTTAAACCCTTGGGTAGAAAATTTAAATTACAATCAGACCATGCTCCTCTGGCATGGATGAAGCAGAACAGGGAAAGGAATGCCAGGGTGACAAGTGGTTCCTTTCACTTCAAGAGTTCAATTTCTCGGGAGCTAGACCTGAGAAGTTACAGGGAATGCTGATGCCTTGTCCAGAGTTCACTGTCTCTTTGGAGTTTTGGACCAGCTCCGGTCTGGAGAAGAGGGGGGGGATGTGAGACAGTGAAGGGGTGCGTATGGAGGGGTGTATATCTCCCCCAGGTTTTCTTAGCTGGGGCGCATAAAAAGTAGGTTGTCAGTGCGGTGTTCACTCCATTCCCATCTGGGACAGGTTTGCAGTTCAGCCCAGAGTGAACACAGCTGCTTAATTAGACAGCCATAAGTAAACCTGCTTGGAAGTTCAGAGGGGGCTCTCTCTCTCAGTCTGGATCTGACTTCAGACGCCATTGGAGCCTCATGTGAGCTGCACGCTGGTAAATACTGAACATATGTGTTTTTTTTGGGAACAGACTATTAAAAGTCTGTACCCGGATAGAAAGGGAAATCTATCTAAGTGTAATTTAGGGCTGGAGAAGCCCAGGCTTTATGTTTATGATTTGGTTTTGATTATGTTCTGTTTACCGTGGACTTTAATAAAACTGGTTGCGGCCAGTTTTTTAACAGAACTACTGTCTGTGAATGGTCTCTTTATGCCACTCCGTCTCCCCAAGACGGCGATCCCAGAGCTATATCCCTGGAAAGCTTACAATTGGTGCTTGAATGCTGGGGCAGCACAGTGGCTGAAGACTTTGAAAAAAAAAAAAAAGGTGTCTGCACCGCAAAACTGAAAATTTTTTGTGGAGAAGACTGTGGAGTGTATATGTCTTGGGTGAAGGCTGTCAGCCAGCCCAAGAGTCCGGCAGTATGGAGGAGCTCGTTAAGCAGCTGGCCCAGAACCAGCAGGCCATGAGCGCAACATCAGCAGGCCATGAGCAACAACAGCAGGCCATGCAGCAACAACCTAGAGGCCCAGCGGAGCCAGCAGCAACAGCAGGAAACCAACCGGTTATTACTGGAGCAGGTTGCGCACTAAAAAAACTCCTAGCACCTCGTCCCCGAATGAAGACGCCGGGTTCCGGCATTATCCGCTGTAAAGAAGGCGGTAAAACAGGACTCTGCAGAAGATGACGCCTCATGACGATGTGGAGGCATATCTGGCTATATTTGAGAGACTGGCAGAGAAGGGAATCTGCCACAATCTGAATGGGGTATGGTGGTCGCGCCCTATTGACTGGGGAACCCCAAAAAGCCTATTTTGACCTCAGCGAGCAGGACAGCAAAAACTATACTAAGTTGAAAGCGGAGATTCTTGCCCGCCTGGGGTGACGGGGCAGTCCGTGCCAGGAGAGTCCATAACTGAGATACAGGCGAGACAAGCCTGCTCGCTCACAAATGTATGACTTGATTTCTTTGGTAAAGAAGTGGTTGGAATTGACGTCAGCACCCCTGCCCAAATGGTTTGAAAAGGTGGTGCTGGACCAGTACATCTGGGCCCTTCCCCCTGAGGTCCAGCTCTGGGTCGGACAGGGAGACCCCAAAGATGCCGATCAACTGGTCAGACTGATAGAAAGGTATTTCGCCACCAAAGACTATCTACGTGACCAGCCGTCCGAGCGATCATCAGTTCGGAATACCCGGCCTCCGTCATCTCCGGTAAGAGGGTTCCAGCTGTGGGGCAAGGGGGGCTGTTGATAGTCCGGGTCAGCCCCGAGGGGACATGTATGAGCGAAAGGGTGATACTTACCTACCAGGAGACCCCAGGCCTAGGAAGGTCTCTCGTCTGAACACCCTGACCTGAGACAGTGTTGGAGTGCCGTGAACAAGGTCATATTTCAGCCAATTGTCCACTAGTGGGGGAACCTATGGACTGTGATGCTGGACGGTCTCTCTCGTTCCTCGCCGAGCCCGTGTGCATTGGCCACCCTAGTCGAGGAGACTGGCCACAGCTGTGTCAGGTCGTGATAAATGGGTGCCCAGTACAGGCCCTACTCGACTCAGGAAGTCGAGTGACTCTGATACATGCTAGTTGGCTGATAGGGACTTCGTCACAGGTAGGCACCTAAGCGTGGTGTGCATACATGGAGACATCAAAGTCTACCCAGTAACCTCCTCAGACTTCGTCACAAAACTCGGGGAGATCTCATATGAAGTGGGGGTAGTGAAGAACCTGATGCATCCCGCCATATTGGGTCGTGACTTTCCCCTGTTTTGGGTCTTTGGAAAAAAAATATTTTGCTGGACAGTGTGATGAAGCTCCTAACTGAGGGTGCGCAGTCCGAGGGGCGGAACACAATGCTAGTGGGCCGTTAAACTTATGTGATAATAATGATGATGATAATGATAATAATGGTGATGATGATGATCATGATAGTGATGATGACCATAATAATGATGATGACCATGATAATGATGATGATAATGATGATGACCATGATAATGATGCTGATGCTGATCGTAATCACGATAATGATATTGATAATGATGATGACTGTAAAAAAATGAATTTCCATTTCAGGTGATGTTGGGGGAGGGGAGGGATGTTTCTCTAGAACAGAATGTCCCTGACCTACCGGTGTCCCGTGGCAATTTTGGGAGTGAGCAATTGCAAGACCCCACCTTAAACATGCCAGAAATTATGCCTCCATTGCTGCCCCATTGACTGACCTGACAAAAGGGGGGGAAGTCAAAAATGATAAATTGGAATCCGGAGGCAGAAAAAGCATTTCTGTCGTTAAAAATAGCTTTGTGTCAAAGACCAGTTCTGGTCACCCCAAATTTTAGAGAAGAGTTTTTGGTTCAAACTGATGCCTCTAATGTGGGGTTAGGGGCCGTGTTGTGCAGGTCGTGAAGGGTGAAGAACACCCAGTCCTGTATCTAAGTCGAAAAATGACACCGGCTGAACAAAAATTATGCCATTGTGGAGCGAGAGTGCCTCGCAATCAAGTGGGCGCTGGACTCCCTGCGTTATTACCTCTTGGGTAGAAAATTTAAATTACAATCAGACCATGCTCCTCTGGCATGGATGAAGCAGAACAGGGAAAGGAATGCCAGGGTGACAAGGTGGTTCCTTTCACTTCAAGAGTTCAATTTTCTCGGTGGAGCATAGACCTGAGAAGTTACAGGGTAATGCTGATGCCTTGTCCAGAGTTCACTGTCTCTTTGGAGTTTTGGACCAGCCCTCCGGTCTGGAGAAGAGGGGGGGGATATGTGAGACAGTGAAGGGGTGCGTACTGGACGGGGGTGTATACTCCCCCAGGTTTCTTAGCTGGGGCGCATAAAAAGTAGGTTGTCAGTGCGGTGTTCACTCCATTCCCATCTGGGACAGGTTTGCAGTTCAGCCCAGAGTGAACACAGCTGCTTAATTAGACAGCCATAAGTACCTGCTTGGAAGTTCAGAGGGGGCTCTCTTCTCAGTCTGGATCTGACTTCAGACGCCATTGGAGCCTCATGTGAGCTGCACGCTGGTAACTAACTGAACATATGTGTGTGTTTTGGGAACAGACTATTAGAGTCTGTACCCGGATAGAAAGGGAAATCTATCTAAGTGTAATTAGTGGCTGGGAGAAGCCAGGCTTTATGTTTATGATTTGGTTTTGATTATGTTCTGTTTACCGTGGACTTTAATAAAAATGGTTGCGGCCAGTTTTTAACAGAACTACTGTCTGTGATGGTCTCTTTATGCCACTCCGTCTCCCCAAGACGGCGATCCCAGAGCTATATCCCCTGAAAAGCTTACACCGGGTTAGATACCACAAACAGCAGATCATCGGCGTATGCTAAAATTTTAATATGTTTAGTAATTGCTATGTCCACTCCTTCCACTTCACGCATTTCCCTGACCTGTTGTAACAGTGGTTCCAAAGTAAGAACAAAGAGTGTCGGGGAGAGGGGCATCCCTGCCTTGTCCCATTAGTGATACCGAAAGAGGGCGAGAGCGTGCCGTTCACCTTGAGTCTACCATACGGCAGTCCAAGGTGAGTTTTATTTTGACATGTGTTTGCCTATGGGATTCTCCCTTTCATGTCCATATTTTGAAACCTTTTCTTCATTTATTCAATGGGTTGTTGATTATGAAGTTGGTTTAGGCATTTCCTCATTACTTAGACAATTTCTTATTTATTGGACCAGCAGAATCTGACGTATGTTTAAAACTACTGAATAAAGTTCTAGCCATAACAGAGCATTTTGGAGTCCCTATAGCAAAAGAGAAAACATTTTCTCCTTGTCATAGAATAGAATTTTTTAGTTATAGTCATTAACTCCCAGAAGATGGAGTGTAGCCTTCCTTGCGATAAGTTAGAAAAGCTTATAGTTCTTTTGAAAAGTTTTCTAGCAAAAGGTAAAGCTTTGTTAAAGGAGTTACAGTCTCTTCTGGGTTTATTGAATTTCGCTTTGTGAATAATTCCTATTAGGGAGAGTTTTTTTCTATACATATTTATTACTCCACGAAAGGTTTTAACTCTCCTAGGTCCCACATTAGGTTATGCAGAGAAGTAAAAGAGGATATAGCGATTTGGCTGGAACTTTTATGTGAATTTAATGGTCACTCCTGTTGGCAGGATGAGATTATTTCAGCAGATACATTACCTTTAGTATGTGCCTCAACACCTAGTGTCGGTTACGGAGTGTATTATAATGGCCATTGGTCAGCAGATCAATCAATGGCCTGAATTTTTGGTTCTCTCCGGAGTGGTTAGGAATACCATTGTCTTTGAATTATTTTCCATTTTAGTAGCGCTGGTCATTTGGGGGTCTGGTTTGGTGAATAAACAAATTTTGCTTTCTTCCACAAACTAAGGTGTGTGTTAGCAATTAATACGTTATCTTCAAAGAATAATTGGGCCGCTAACATTTTACGGTATTTAGTCCTATATTGCTTGAAGCTGAATATTTGGTTGAAAACTCAATTTAAAAAACAGTAGACTTAATGTAATTGATCTACCATTTCTCGCCATCAGTGGTCGACTTTTCATCATTTAGTCCCAGAAGCAGAAAGAGAAGGGATAGTTTGCCCAAATCATCTTTGGGATCTGTTAAGGGAATAATCCCGTATTAGATTGAGAAGTGTATTTCAAATAGAACATGGGCTGATTATACAGCTGAATGGTGGCATGGGACCATTTTCTGTAAAAGAAACTGTTTTGATTATTCCAAAACTAATGTGGAGTCTGCTTTACATTTTGCACAATCGTTTAATAGGATAAAGGTTCCTCACATGCAGCCGTGTCTAAAGTATTAGCGGGGGGGATATCTTTTTTCTTAAAAGCTAGCGGTGAGGATCCTCTTTGTAGCATTTTCCCAGTTAAACAGTTATTAAAGGGGATCAGGCGTTGCTCTTCAAAGCTGATGACAGGCCGTCCAATCTCCATCGATCGCTTAAATGATTTATGGCTATCATTAGCCGATATTTTGCATTAATCAATACTAAACATTACTTTTTAGAGCTGCTTTTGTACTAGCATTTTTTGCAGCTCTTAGAGTGGGTGAATTAATGTCTTTTAGTAAGTCAAAACCTTCCAATTTATTTTTACATGATATTAGAATTGCATAATTCTCATGTCCTAATTACTCATAAGGCAGTCAAAAACTGACCAGTTGGGGAAAGGATGTTCAAATAGGCTTAATGCAATTTTTGGTTCAAGAATTTGTCCAGTGGTTAATCTAAAAGAATGGTTACGGATTAGACCAGTTATAAAAGGCCCTCTTTTTTCTTCATTTCAATGGTGAACCTGCTACAAAATATAGTTCAGTTCTATTCTCAAAAAATGTTTGTGTTATGCTGGGTAAATCAGATTTAAAAATCTCTTCACATTCCTTTAGAATCAACAGAATGTGACTCTATCGCAACAACAGAAGCATCTCAGATCGGTTTGTGTGACAATAGGATAATGAAGATTCTAAAACGCTTTAAGTTCCACATTAGACCGGATCAATGTTTCACTAATGCTTTTTAAATTCATATTTCAGGTCCTTTGATTGTGTAGATCTTAGGACATTCTTTCATATTGGGCCCAGAAATAAGCCACGTTAGAAACTACACCGAGAATTTATCATTCAACCCAGCTAAGTTACTAATCTGGTGGCACAGTATGAGGGGAATGAGATGGTCTAACCTGTTAATCGAAATGGAGAAATTATCGTCATTTGGCTGGTACCTGACCTGGTTATAGTTCATCTAGTTGGTAATGATTTGGTTAAAGCGGGCACTTTAGACTTGTTGAATTAATGAAAAAAGACTTTTCATTGTTAAAATTTCATTTTTATTCCAGTTATTTTGTTTTCTCCTAAATCATCCCCAGGTTGATTTGTCTAAACCAAGTCTTTTATTTATGGATCGGATAAGGAAGAGAATTAATGAAGCAATGTCAAAATTCATGCATTCATTAGAGGGTTTTTCTTTAGGCATCTCGACCTGGAGGGTTTTACACTGGGACTGTATAGAAGGGACTGTGTCCACTTGTCGGACATTGGTCTTGATATTGTTAACCTGGATTTTCAAACAATGATAGAGAATTGGCTTTTTTGTTTTTCGGGGGCCACATCTCTGTGAGATGTGGTATGTGGAAAATCGCCCAGCCTGGCTGGGTGGATTTGGTCTTATGGTGATGATTAGTGATGGGCGAATTGAACAGGGTTTCCATGGGAAACCTGTGTTACAGTTCGGGTTCAGTTCGGGTTCGGGTCAGAGCCATTATAATTATACTTACCTGTCCAGCGACGCGTCCTCCGTCCTGCTGTCTCCGGCCGCATCTGCTTCCGGGGCCGCTCATTAACTGCCAGCAGTATTCACTGCACTAGGCAGTCTTCGGCTTTTTTCCGGCAGTATCCAAGTGTTGGCGGCAATTGCCGGGTGCTCCTGCGAGAGACTTGCACAATTCTCGTGTGAGTTTCTCGCATGTGTGACACCGGCCTAAGAAAGGTATTCATATGAGATATGTAGGGGACCCATCAGTTTTTGAGACCACTTTGACATTGGTTGAAGTGCAGGCATGTATTGGCCAAAATTATGTGCAAAGGTCTCATTTTTTCCTAGTATTCAGAAGCAGTATTGCTATTCTTATTTCATATATTTCACATTTGACATGCTTTAGCACGATAGAGTGCAACTTTTTGTATATCCTATTTTAGAAACTAGACCCCTGAAGAAAAGTATTTAGGTGCGTGATAAGCACCTTGAACCCCCAGGTGCTTCACAGAAGTTTACAACGTTGAGCTGTGAAAATAAATAAAAAATTACTTTATTATCCATTTTTTTTTATTTTTACAAGGGTAACAGGATAAATGGACTCCAAAATTTGTTGTGTAATTTTCTTGAGCATGCTGATATACCATATGAGGGAGAAAATTGCTGTTTGGGGCATGTCAGAGCTTGAAAGGGAAGGAGCGCCATTTGACTTTTTGAATGCGAAATTTGCAGGAACAATTGGCGGACGCCATGTCGCATTTGGAGAGCCCCTGAATGTACCTAAACAGTGGAAATCGCCCACAAATGACACCATTTGAGAAACTAGACCTCACAAGGAACTTATCTAGATGTGTGTTGAGCACCTTGACCCCCCAGGTGCTTCACAGAAGTTTATAACGTTGAGTCATGAAAATAAAAAAAAAATCACATTTTTTCCCACAAAAATGTTATTTTGGCCCAAATTTTTCATTTTCGTAAGGGTTAGTCTTACATAAATGGATTATTATTTTATTTATTTATATGCGCCAATAATTCCATGGTGCTGTGCATGAGAAGGGGTTACATACAAGGTTATGGATATCGTTTACAGGAAACAAATTTACAATGACAGATGGTACAGAGGGGAGAGGACCCTGTCCTTGCGGACTTACATTCTACGGGATAATTGGGAAGACACAGAAGGTCGTGGGTGCAGCAGCTTGGGTGGTTGTGAGGCAGCAGCTCTGGTGGTGGTGAGGTGGCAGAATAGTTATTGCAGGCTGTAGGCTTTCCTGAAGAGATGGGTTTTCAGGTTCCGTCTGAAGGAACTGAGGGTGGTTGTCACGCGGTCTTATGATATGTGTACGATGTCAGTAAACTATTCTTAAAAGAACAACACTCTATACAACATATAGATTAGCAACATCAGCATGTAAATATAGAATAGATTTACTGACACGATATCCGTTGAACTCGGGTTAATCTTGAGGACTTGATATACTGTCACAGGAAAGAAGAGGACCGGGGTCTAACCTGACCCTAAACTGGGGTCCTAACTAATCCCTCACCTTGGAGGTACTGATAATGGTTCAGAGGTCCAAGTCTCCAGCCTAACCCTGTCTCCTATCAGTCCTGACCCTGTAATCAGTCCTAAGAAGGATTCTGATTACCTCCAAAGGGATATGGGTGATCTCTGCTAAATACACAGATTAGACATATAAGACAGACTGGAGAAAACACAGACTTGCATACACACTCAAACACAGAAGGAACATAAATGATCTGGGATATTAAACTCTAAGCAAGGTGAGCTTAAAACAACTAAGGAGCTCTTTAACTTAAGTCTATACAGATACAATCTGTGGCGCTTCCACGGCTGTGGGCGTCGGGACATGGCATAGCTTGCCTAGCTAGCCAATGCTCCCACGCCACCAGTCCACGACGACGTGAGGCATGGGTCCCAGATGGTAAGAGAATGTGGACCCACTGGACCACGGAGGGAGACCCGGGCCTGCCGGACTAGGGAAGGGCAGCGACCGGGATCCGTGGCAGCTGAGCATGTGGGCAAAGGTGGCGACCTGCAGGACTAGACAACACCGCACAACTTCAGGTAAGAAGAAACATATAAGTTTACTTAAAGAAACAAAGTAAATAAACATAACATAAGACCGGGCTCCCGATTCCGCACATCAGAGAAGGGTACACAATCAGGATCACAGACGAGTGCTGGAGGAATCACGGGTAGATGCAGTCCAGGGTTATCTGGCACAGGCATACTTGGACGGCCTCTCTCTCAGGCTTAGGCGTAGCACAGGCTCAGCAGGAGAACATCAGACACCGACCTCAGACAGACTTCAGACGATGGCGGGGTCATCACGGGTTGATGAAGTCCAGAATCATCTGGCACGGGCATACTAGTATGGCCACTCTCTCAGGCCTCGGGCGTTAGCACAGGCTCAGCAGGAGAACATCAGACACCGGCCCGGACGAACGTCAGACGATGGCGGGGTCATCACGGGTTGATGAAGTCCAGGGTCATCTGGCACGGGCATACTAGGACGGCTCTCTCTCAGGCCTCAGGCGTAGCACAGGCTCAGCAGGAGAACATCAGACACCGACCCAGGACAGACGTTCACAGGGTAGACCAAGGAGGAACCGGCAGGACAGGCAGTTGTTACGGCAAGTGACCAGGCAGTCTCTGGGACAGGCAGGTTGTCACGGCTAGTGACCAGGGCAATCTCTGGGACAGGCAGGTTGTCACGGCAAGTGACCAGGGCAGGCAGGTTGTCACGGCAAGTGACCAGGCAGGCAGGTTGTCACGGCAAGTGACCAGGGCAGGCAGGTTGTCACGGCAAGTGACCAGGGCAGGCAGGTTGTCACGGCAAGTGACCAGGCAGGCAGGTTGTCACGGCAAGTGACCAGGCAGTCTCTGGGACAGGCAGGTTGTCACGGAAAGTGACCAGGGCAGTCTCTGGGACAGGCAGGTTGTCACGGCAAAGTGACCAGGCAGTCTCTGGGACAGGCAGGTTGTCACAGTAAGTGACCAGGCAGTCTCTAGACAGGCAGGTTGTCACAGTAAGTGACCAGGCAGTCTCTAGACAGGCAGGTATATACGACCTGATATGGTGGAGCCTCCAGGTAGGCTGCAGTCGGATGGCAGATGATCGCTCCCAGGTGAGCAGGCAAGAGCCGGGGATCTCTGCAGATGATGTCCGAATTCCGGATGGAGCTGCAGTCGGATGGCAGATGATCGCTCCTAGGTGAGCAGGCAAGAGCCGGGGATCTCTGCAGATGACGTCCGAACCTCTGGAAGGAACTGCAGACGGATGGCAGACAGGCAAGCCGACAGGTAACAGACAGGTAACTGGAATCAGGAGCTGATGGCTGAAACAGAGTTAGACTGCACAGGAACAACAGGAACACGGATTGGATCTCAGAGAGTCAGGAACACAGACAGGAACACGGACTGGGTCTCAGGGAGTCAGGAACACGGACAGGAACATGGATTGAATCACAGGAACACGGACTGGAACACAGGCCTCGGACTCCGGACATCTGGCACCGATCAGCAGGCTCCGGACATCTGGCAATGATCGGCAGGATCCGGACATCAGGCAGGAAGGATAGGATCCGGACATCTGGAAGTGGTCGTCGGACATCGGAATCAGGCCATGGTCATCAGGCATAGGATCCGGACATCTGGCAGCGACCTGAAAAGGAACCCCAGCGGTCTGGTGCAAGCCCGCCAGGCTCAACGGAAGCTGGCCGGGGATTGCACAGAGGCTGAGCACAGAGTAACGGAAATCAGCACACACCGGACCCTCCTTCCAAGATGAACTCAGGTTATATAGCAAGGATTCACAGTCACTGGCACAGGGTTCTGGACACAGCAGGATTTCAGGAACTAACACAGAGGACACAGTTCAGAAAGTCAGGTACAGGATGCGATCCAAGATCAGGGGTTCAGGTAATTAGACACAGCAGGAACAGGCCTGGATATACAGCCTCCAGGAACGGCGATCTGGGTAATCAGCCCCCAGCATAGGCGGAAAACACAAGACACAATTCAGACATTCAGGTACCGGGTTTGATCCAGGATCAGGGAACAAGACACAGGAGGAACAGGGAATCAGCTCTCCAGAGCCGATCAACTTCAGAGCAGGAGCTGAACACACAACCACATACGGCTAGGTTCAGGGATTCAGTGTGGATTCAATGTGAAGCTCTGGCAACGCCACTAGGGCTGGGGAACTTTATATATGAGCTGCTTCACAGCGATAGGCTGGAGCAGTAACTCTAGTAAACACCCAATCCACATAAAAGCAGGACAGGTGTGGGCCGCGCCCCCTATGCAGAGCCCAGACAGCACAACACAGAGGGAACCCAACAATGGCTGCTGCCAACCACGCAGTAAGTCATGCACCACTGCAGAGGACTTTTCAAGCTACGGACGGCTTTCACAGCAAGTCAGGAACCGCACATGGGGCGGTCATGCAAAGCAGCGGAGCCACTCACGCAAGTACGGGTACGCAGCAGAGCCGGGAACTGAGCAGCATCCATATAGGTAACAGACAACAGTATCCCAGCTGGTTAGGGGGAAAGGAGCAAAAGGGTTAATGCAAAAAAATGCAAAGTAACGCTGGAAAACAAAGTACAGACAATACCAGCGTTACAGTATCCCCCTCCTCAGGCCCCTCTTCTGAAGACCCAAGCAAAAAAAATTCCCCAGAAAAATTCATTGGGTTTGGCGGTAAGTCCCATAGTTCACAATATGGCAGCAGAGTTAATAGCTCGAAAAGTCCGAACGCTGACCAAGCGGGGAAATCGAGCCATCTAGTCCACTTACCCTGTGGGGACCAGTAGTCTAGTTCACACATCAGGTGGAGCTTGGAGAAAGTCCTGCAGACCGCACATGCTCAGCGGAGTCCATGGCCAGAGCTTACTGTGGCGCTTCCACGGCTGTGGGGCGTCGGGACATGGCATAGCTTGCCTAGCTAGCCAATGCTCCCACGCCGCCAGTCCACGACGACGTGAGGCATGGGTCCAGATGGTAAGAGAATGTGGACCCACTGGACCACGGAGGGAGACCCGGGCCTGCCCGGACTAGGGAAGGGCAGCGGACCGGGATCCGTGGCAGCTGAGCATGTGGGCAAGGTGGCGACCTGCAGGACTAGACAACACCGCACAACTTCAGGTAAGAAGAAACATAAAGTTTACTTAAAGAAACAAAGTAAATAAACATTAACATAAGACCGGGCTCCCGATTCCGCACATCAGAGAAGGGTACAAACTCAGGATCACAGACGAGTGCTGGAGGACATCACGGGTAGATGCAGTCCAGGGTTATCTGGCACAGGCATACTTGGACGGCCTCTCTCTCAGGCCTTAGGCGTAGCCAGGCTCAGCAGGAGAACATCAGACACCGACCTCAGACAGACTTCAGACGATGGCGGGGTCATTCACGGTTGATGAAGTCCAGAATCATCTGGCACGGGCATACTAGTATGGCCACACTCTCAGGCCTCGGGCGTAGCACAGCTCAGCAGGAGAACATCAGACACCGGCCCAGGACGAACGTCAGACGATGGCGGGGTCATCACGGGTTGATGAAGTCCAGGGTCATCTGGCACGGGCATACTAGGACGGCCTCTCTCTCAGGCCTCAGGCGTAGCACAGGCTCAGCAGGAGAACATCAGACACCGACCCAGGACAGACGTCATCACAGGGTAGACCAAGGAGGAACCGGCAGGACAGGCAGGTTGTCCGGCAAGTGACCAGGCAGTCTCTGGGACAGGCAGGTTGTCACGGCTAGTGACCAGGGCAATCTCTGGGACAGGCAGGTTGTCACGGCAAGTGACCAGGGCAGGCAGGTTGTCACGGCAAAGTGACCAGGCAGGCAGGTTGTCACGGCAAGTGACCAGGCAGGCAGGTTGTCACGGCAAGTGACCAGGGCAGGCAGGTTGTCACGGCAAGTGACCAGGGCAGGCAGGTTGTCACGGCAAGTGACCAGGCAGGCGGTTGTCACGGCAAGTGACCAGGCAGTCTCTGGGACAGGCAGGTTGTCACGGAAAGTGACCAGGGCAGTCTCTGGGACAGGCAGGTTGTCACGGCAAGTGACCAGGCAGTCTCTGGGACAGGCAGGTTGTCACAGTAAGTGACCAGGCAGTCTCTAGACAGGCAGGTTGTCACAGTAAGTGACCAGGCAGTCTCTAGACAGGCAGGTATATTACGACCTGATATGGTGGAGCCTCCAGGTAGGCTGCAGTCGGATGGCAGATGATCGCTCCCAGGTGAGCAGGCAAGAGCCGGGGATCTCTGCAGATGATGTCCGAACTTCCGGATGGAGCTGCAGTCGGATGGCAGATGATCGCTCCTAGGTGAGCAGGCAAGAGCCGGGGATCTCTGCAGATGACGTCCGAACCTCTGGAAGGAACTGCAGAGGATGGCAGACAGGCAAGCCGACAGGTAACAGACAGGTAACTGGAATCAGGAGCTGATGGCTGAAACAGAGTTAGACTGCACAGGAACAACAGGAACACGGATTGGATCTCAGAGAGTCAGGAACACAGACAGGAACACGGACTGGGTCTCAGGGAGTCAGGAACACGGACAGGAACATGGATTGAATCACAGGAACACGGACTGGACACAGGCCTCGGGACTCCGGACATCTGGCACCGATCAGCAGGCCCCCGGACATCTGGCAATGATCGCAGGATCGGACATCAGGCAGGAAGGATAGGATCCGGACATCTGGAAGTGGTCGTCGGACATCGGGCATCAGGCCATGGTCATCAGGCATAGGATCCGGACATCTGGCAGCGACCTGAAAAGGAACCCCAGCGGTCTGGTGCAAGCCCCGCCAGGCTCAACGGAAGCTGGCCGGGGATTGCACAGAGGCTGAGCACAGAGTAACGGAAATCAGCACACACCGGACTCCTCCTTCCAAGATGAACTCAGGTTATATTAGCAAGGATTCACAGTCACTGGCACAGGGTTCTGGACACAGCAGGATTTCAGGAACATAACACAGAGGACACAGTTCAGAAAGTCAGGTACAGGATGCGATCCAAGATCAGGGTTCAGGTAATTAGACACAGCAGGAACAGGCCTGGATATACAGCCTCCAGGAACGGCGATCTGGGTAATCAGCCCCAGCATAGGCGGAAACACAAGACACAATTCAGACATTCAGGTACCGGGTTTGATCCAGGATCAGGGAACAAGACACAGGGGAACAGGGAATCAGCTCTCCAGAGCCGATCAACTTCAGAGCAGGAGCTGAACACACAACCACATACGGCTAGGTTCAGGGATTCAGTGTGGATTCAATGTGAAGCTCTGGCAACGCCCACTAGGGCTGGGGAACTTTATATATGAGCTGCTTCACAGCGATAGGCTGGAGCAGTAACTCTAGTAAACACCCAATCCACATAAAGAGGACAGGTGTGGGCCGCGCCCCCTATGCAGAGCCAGACAGCACAACACAGAGGGAACCCAACAATGGCTGCTGCCACCACGCAGTAAGTCATGCACCACTGCAGAGGACTTTTCAAGCTACGGACGGCTTTCACAGCAAGTACAGGAACCGCACATGCGGGCGGTCATGCAAAGCAGCGGAGCCACTCACGCAAGTACGGGTACGCAGCAGAGCGGGAATGAGCAGCATCCATATAGGTAACAGACAACAGTATCCCAGCTGGTTAGGGGGAAAGGAGCAAAAGGGTTAATGCAAAAAAACATGCAAAGTAACGCTGGAAAACAAAGTACAGACAATACCAGCGTTACACAATCCTATATGTGGTCTGCATGAAGAATTTCACTGGCAACTCCCAAAACAGACAACCAAAGATTTAAAGGAAACCAATCAACAAATAATTAATTGCAGCCGGGAGAAACTGCACCCAGTCCAGAAACTGAGCACAGACAGAATTAACTCCCTAACTGCCAAACACAAAGAAACAGCAACTCAGCTGTGAGAAGTCAGAATGTGCAACCGCGACGATCTTCGTGGCGATGCACACATGACAGTACCCCCCCTTCTACGAGGGGCCTCCGGACCCTCAGGGCCAGGTTTGCCGGGTGAGTTCTGTGGAAGGTCCGCACCACACGATCTGCGTTAATGTCAGACGCAGGAACCCACGTCCTCTCCCCTGGACCATACCCCTTCCAATGCATCAAGTACTGAAGGGACCGGCGATTCAGACGTGAGTCAATGATCTTTGACACTTGAAACTCCAATTACCATTGACCACCACTGGAGGAGGAGGTAGAGATGATGGTATGCTGGTGCCACGTACCTCTTAAGTAATGACTTGTGGAACACATTGTGGATTTTAAACGTAGGGGGAGGTCCAGACGAAATGCCACAGGATTAATTATGGAACTGATCCTGTACGGCCCGATGAATCTGGGGCCCAGCTTCCAGGAGGGAACTTTAAGTTTTATTTTCCTGGTAGACAACCATACCAGATCGTTCACATTAAGATCTGGACCAGAAACTCTCCTCCTATCAGCCATACGTTTATAACGGTTCCCCATAGCACTAGATTATTCAAACACCTCTCCACACTGAAGCAAGTGACGACGAGAAACGCTCCTCTCAGGAACCCCAGAAGGGCCCCCCATTGAAAGTTCAAAACTGGGGATGAAAACCATATGCCCAAAAAACGGGGATTTACCAGTGGACTCGCTCCGCCTGTTGTTTAAGAGCGAACTCTGCCAGAGGCAAGAAAGAAGACCAGTCCTCCTGGTTCTCTGAGGACAAAAACCGAAGATAAGTCTCTAGGCTTTGATTCAGACGCTCGTTGACATTGGTCTGCGGATGAAAGCCGAGGAAAATGAAATTGCATCCCCCGAGTAAACAAAATGCCCCCAAAACTGGACAAAATGGAGCCCCTATCTCCCACTCAGAAGGCAACCCATAAGTCTCACAATCTCCCAAGAACACCGCCAGATTTTAGCATTGGGGGCGGAAGAGCAAGAAATGTCATCTTATGACCTGTCAACAACCACCAGTATGACAGTCTTCCCTGAGCTGAGGAAGGTCCGTGATGAAGTCCATAAAAATGGTCCGGACGCTCCGGAAGTTTCAAGGGTAAGAGGGTCCCGACGGACGGGTTGGGGGTCTTGGCGAGCACAAACCCCACAGGACCGACAAAATTAAAATTCTTTATTAACGTTAGGCCACCAAAACCGGCGAGAAAGGGAGATTAATGCCTTCTCCTGGATGTCCGTAAAGCAGAATTATGATGGCCTCAATAACCTTTTGTCTAACTATTTGGGACAAACAGTCTCCCTGGGGTCCTGCAGGGGCGTCCCCCCTGAACCTTTAATAATCCTCCCAAGCTCGAACATACAGCCGACACTACCCCCCCTCCTGAAGGATAGGAATCGGTATCCATTTCCTGGCCCCTGGGAAACTCGGACAAGGCATCCGCCTTAACTTTTCTTAATCCCCGGGCGATAAGGACAACAAAATTAAACCGGTAAAAAACAACGACCTCGGCTTGTTGGAAATTCAGACGCTTACAATTCCAAAACAGCAGGTTCTTGTGATAGTAATAACGGTGACCGGGGGCTGCCCCTCAAAAAGTGCGCCATTCTTAAAGCCAACTTAATGGCCAAAAGTTCCCTTTGCCGATATAAATAATTCTTTCGGCGGACGACAATTTCTTAGAAAAGAAAGCGCAGGATGCCTTTACCAGGGACGGACCCTGGGCAATTTGCCCCACCCCCGTCGCCGTCCACCTCCCAACAAAACGCTGTGATGCACTGGTTGGTGAGACGGGTTGCCGAAGCAAAACATTTTTTCAAAGGGAAAAAGCTTGGCAAGCTTTGTCCCATTAGAAAAATCCGTCCCTTTT
This sequence comes from Oophaga sylvatica, assembly GCA_033576555.1. Classification (NCBI taxonomy): domain Eukaryota; kingdom Metazoa; phylum Chordata; class Amphibia; order Anura; family Dendrobatidae; genus Oophaga; species Oophaga sylvatica. The sequence goes on along the minus strand of JARQOD010010299.1, from coordinate 2,527 downwards.
CTTGTCATGTCAGTGAGGGTTTGCAACAGTGAAAATTAAATAAATTTCCGGTAGTAGTTAGCAAACCCCGAAAACGCTGCAGGGCCTTAAGATCCTCGGCTGACCCATTCAAGCATCTTCACCTTTTCGGGTCCATACGGAAACCGGAGGCTGACACCAAGAAACCCAAAAATGAAGTTCCTGTCGGCGAATACACACTTTTCCGTAGCGTATAGTTTTTGTCTCGAAGATCGAACCCTTCTCACATGCTCCTGGTGGACACAAGATCTGGCGAGTAAATTAAAATGTATCCAAATATACGACCACAAACAGCCCCCCAGATGACGAAAATGTTCTTAACAAAATGTTGGAAACTGCTGGTGCGTAGTCAGACCAAAGGCATGAAAGGTTCTCTAATGTCCCTCCGGCGTGTTAAACCCGTTTTCCACTCATCCCCCTTTTACCTAATCAGATTATACGCCCCCGAGATCCAATTTAGAGAACCTTTTTGGCCCGCCACAATTTGATGAAGAGATAGGAATCAAGGGAGTGGATACGGATCTCGAAAGTAATCCATTAAGTTCGCGGAAATCCAAGCAAGGGCGTAGGCCTCCCTTTTTTCTTCACAAAGAAGAACCCCGCGGCCACTGGGGAAGATGAGGTCTAATATCCCCTTTGGCCAGACTTTCGAAATTAATCTTTCTAGCCTCCTTCAGGACCAGAAAGGTTATATAACCTAGCTTTAGGTAAATTGCCAGGAAGTAAATTAATAGACGTCATACACGCTGAGGAGGCAACTCCGACACCCCTCCTCAGAGAAACCCCAAAGTCCTCCAAAAAAAGGGGGCAAAGTACTGGCACGACCGAGGAGTGTGTTCATGCTTACTTTTGCAAAAAAATCCCCCATTGGCTTTCTCTCTGGACTGCCAATTAATACAGGGTTATGTTTAACCAACCAAGGAAGGTCCAACACAATAGGAGTAGGTGCCTCAACACATAAAGATAATAGTTCCCTATGTTTCCCCTACCCGAAGGTCAATGTTTTGAACCTAGAACAAAGTACCTTGGCCGGGGCCTGGCGTCAATGGAGTAAGGGTCGGTTTGACCATCACCAGAGCATTCCTTGAGCCTGGCAACTGGGTCAACCAGATTACCCCGACCCACTATCAAGAAAACAGAAAATCTCTCCACTCTCGTACCAACCACCCCTCCAGGTACAAGGAATGAGAAAAATAGCGGACGAAATACATACTCCCAGGTTGTCGTCCACCAACAACCTGGGTTAAAGTTTTTCGGGACTTCTTGCTCAACAAGGCAGGGACGGACACCCCAACAAAATGTCCTCTTTTCCCCCCCAGAAAAACACCTTCTAGTCCTGCGGCGTACCCAAACCCCTCCTACGAAAAAGATGTCCCTCCAACTCAAGGCCCTCCGAACAGACAAGGGGAACCTCCCAAAATAAGGACTTTATTAGAGGTGGAGTAACAAACGGGGGGGAGTTACCTCGCACCCTCCGGAGCCTCTTCAGTACGGATTGCCAGGGCCATAGCAAGCCTCCATGATGGGGGGAATCATACTGAGCCAAAACGTCCTTTAATTTGTCAGAAAGCCATGACAAAATGGCCCTAAGAGCTGGGTCTTCCACTGGTTCTGTGGCCCATCTACGGAACTCAGAAAGCAAATTCCTCCGCCGGCGTCTCCCTGCTGTATCTTACGTAATTTTGTCCAAAGAGGACCGATCTGGGTCATCATATACAACCCGGGCAGTAAAAATCGATCTATGACTGTAGGCGGGATCCCGGAGGGAAGGGAAAGGCCCAGGATTGGGGTCCCCTTGTAGGAGCGAGAAAACAATTCCCACCTCGCTCTTCTCCCTGATGATCGGGCCGAAGCCGAAAATACAAATTTTCTGTTCCCTAAGGTAAAAAATTTTCTCGCCCACCATGAACCTTCCGGGAGAGGTACTTTAGGTTCAAATCGGTTTGCTCTGAGGGAGACAAACTTTGGACTTTGTCCGCGCTCCTGGATATCCCTGCAACTGCAAAACCGGGCTACTGGATCCTGGCAATGGGATAATTTTTGGCCATGAAAAAGTCACGCGGTCTTTGTATGTGTACGGGTGTCAGTAATATTCTAAAAGAACAACACTCTATACAACATTAGATTGCAACATCAGCATGAAATTAGAATAGATTTAACCTGCACGATATTTCCCCTTGACTCGGGTTAATTTGAGGCTTGATATCTGTCAAGGAAAGAAGAACCGGGGGCTAACCTGACCCTAAACGGGGTCCTAACTAATCCTCCCTTGGGGTACTGAAATGGTTCAAGGTCCCATTCTCCAGCCAACCCTGTTATTCATCCCTAAACGTAATCAGTCTTTGAAGGATTTGATTACCTCCAAAGGGATAGGGTGATCCTGCTAAATACACAGATTAGAATATAAGACGACTGGAGAAAAACAACTTTGCAAACAACTCAAACACAGAAGGAACATAAATTCTGGGATATTAAACTCTAAGCAAGGTGAGCTTAAAAAACTAAGGAG
>JARQOD010010298.1:0-27920 GCA_033576555.1 Oophaga sylvatica | reverse complement strand
CTTGCGCAGGTTTTCTTGGGGAATTGTAGGCTTCCGGGGTCCCTCCGATGTGGGCGGCGGGGTCTCAGTTTGTGCCCAAATTCTGGAAGGCTTTTGACAGGCGGGGGATGCAGTTGTTTTTTCATGGTTTTTTTCACCACCCCCAAGGAAAACGGGGGGCCCTAACCAAGTTGGGACATATCCCGGTTTTTGTGTAGAGAACCGGAGGTGGGCTTCTTTCTTGCCTTGGGGGGAGTTTGCCTAAAAAAGGGGAGCGAGCCATGGTAACCCCCTTTTTTTTTGGGGCATGGGGGTTTTTCACCCCAGTTTTGTACTTTAAATGGGGGGGGTTTCGGGGGTTTCCTGGGAGGAACTTTTTTGGTCATTTTTTTCAGTGGGAGGGGTTTAAAATAATTGGTCTAGGGGAAACCCCGAAAAACTTGGTGTGGAGGGAGTGTTTGGTCGGACCTAAGTGTAAAGATCGGTTGGTTGCTACAAGATTATAAAATTAAAGGGGTTCCCTCCTAAAATGGGTCCCGGTTCAGGGGGCCATGGTCAGTTTTTTAAAACAATCCGGGGGCATTCCGTCTTGCCCCCCCTCCTACTTTAAAATTAGTGTTCCACCGTTGCTTAAGAGGTTTTGGGGCCCCCGGTGTACCTTCCCCTTTACCTCCTCCCCTGTGGTGGTCAATGGTAATTGGAGTTCCAGGTGGGGAACTCGTTCACTTAACGTGGTCCCTTCAGTCCCTTGTTTTTGGGGGGTTTGGTCAGGGAGAGGCGTGGGTTTCTGCCGGTATTTTAAGAGACCGATTAGTTGGGGCCCTTCCCACTCTCCCCCCGTAGACCGGCCCCGGGGGCCCGGGGGCCCCCCCGTAGAAGGGGGTATGTCACGGGGTGCGCTACGAAATCGTCGATGACACCTGATTCTTACAGCTGAGTTTTTTGGTGCTGGGTGTTTTTCGGCGTGGGGGTTATTTCCCCCCCTTTTCTGTGCTAGCAAAGCCCCCCTCGCCCAGCTGCAATTAATGTTGCTGTAATTGGATTTTTAAAAATCCCCCCCGTTCGGGAATGTCGGTGAAGCTTCATGCAGCCACAGAGGGATCGTGGTGTTGAAAAGTCAAATTGAGAGCCCGGTTGGTCTTTTCTCCCCTCCTTTTATTTTTTAATTCCGTCCCGTTGTGTTCCCTCTGTTTTTTTGGTAGGTTTGGTATGCAAGGTGGTTTTTTTTTTCCCCCTTGTAGGGGTCTTGTTCCTATTCTGTGTTGGATATACCCCCCCCCGGGTTTTTGTGTGGGCCTTTTCTCAGGCTAGACACTGGGTTCAGGGTTCAGGGGTAGGGATTACCTGGCGGCCTGGACCCTTACCATAAACAGTCCTGGGGTGGGGTTTAAAAATTAAATAAAATATTTCTTTAAATTTTAAAATTTTAAAAAATTTTTTTTTAAATTTAATTTTTTTTAAAAATTTTAAAATTTAAAATTTTAATTAAAATTTTTTAATTTTTTTAAATTTAAATTTCTGAGCGAACTCCCGGGGGGGTTCAAAAATCTAAATTTAAGAAGTTTAAAAATTGGCAAAGGGTTTCGGGGTTTTTAAAAGGGGAGGTTCCCCCCCATGGGGGTTGGGTGAAATTGTTTTGTTAAATTTTGGTTCCGGTTCATTTTAAGCTTGCTGGTCTTTCCTGCCTTTTGCTTCAGATAAGATATTTTCTGCTTTTTTTTTTGTGCTTGCTTTTTGCATTTTTTCCTGCACTTCTGTGGAGGTCACCGGTCCCCCCCGGGGGGGGTGCCCTCTCGTTATTGAGCCACGGGTTTTTTTTTTTCATTTTCCTTTTCCCTTTTTTTTAGGGCTGGCTTAGTTTTTTAACCAGGAACTATTTGTGGTAAGGTCGGTGATCTCGGTGTTTTTGCTTTTTGGGGGTTTGGGATTTTTTTTTGGGGTTTTTTTTTTGGCCGAAAAAGTCTTCCTATCCTTTTCTTTCTGGGGGTTTTGGGGCCCCCAAAGTTTGCCATCTTTTTCTGGTGTCTGTATTTCTCTTGTCTAACCGCCATTACTTTTGGGGGTTCCCCATTTTTTGGGGATCTGCCCGGGGCGTATTTTTCCCCTTTTTTTATTTTGGTTTGTTAGCTTCTCAGGCTGTGACGAGGTGTCTAGACCAAGTAGGTAGCCCCACCTCCTTTGTTGTGGGGTTAGTCAGGGTACTGCAACCCCGTAGATCCAACCCCTTGGTGTATGTTTTTTTTTTCCTGTTCCCCTTAGCTCCCCAAATTTTCATAACATTTTGGAATTTAGGAAAAAAAGCTGAAGGAAAGTCTCGTTTTGGTGAAGTCGGACCAGCCCTGCCCCTCCGGGGACACTTTACTCAACTGAGACCAAACCGCTGGATTGGGAGTACATGTAAGCACAGGATACATTTAAAACCATGTCTATTCAATTTTGGGAAGAAAAAGAACAATGTATTTATTTTTCACCAGTTCACCATGGGGTTTTTTAAAAAAAAAGGGGCACACTGTAGCGCTATGTTGCAAAAACAAAAAATTTAAAAATATGAAAATTTGAAAAATAAATTTTCATCACTGCCTTGAATATAAAAATTAAAATCTTGCGCATAAGATGGCCAAATTTTTGTGCCTGATTGCCCCGAAAGGGGCCTTTGTATTCGGTCCAAAATAATGCAATCCCGCTTAAAAAAATCTGTCGCATGGGAACATTGAATCCTTCTTAAGACTAAAATCTACATCTTGTAGGGGTAATAAAAGGTGAAAATTTAAAACCTGTGCCCAAAGGGGGTGCTCGGTAAAAGGAAAGAAAAAATATAAAAAAACTGAGGCAACCCCAAAAATAGATCCAGTGTGAAAGGTGCAAAACCCCGGTCACCAATCATGTACTAAAAAAAAAAGGTAGCACCGTAGCGCTATGCTTAAAAACCGAAAAATGAAATAGAAAAATAGAAAAAAAATTGCTCACTGCTTAGAAATATGAAAAATTGAGAAGTCTTAGCGATAAGAGGCCAAAATTATGTGCCCCTAACCATGTCAAGGTCTTCTCGTATATCGGTCAACAATCCAATCCTCGTTAGAAAAGTCGTCTGCATGGGAACATAAAAATCTTTTAAAAGAAAAAAATCACATCTCGGGATGGGAAAAAAACCTGGGTTTTAAAAACCCTGTCCCCAAAGGGGTGGGTCCAGGTAAAGGTAAAAAAAACATATCAAAAAACGACCCCGGACTCCCCAAAATTTGATCCGTGGAACAGGTGCTAAACCTAGAGTCACCAACTTGTACTTAAAAAAAAAAGGTAGGCACACTGAGCGCTATAGCTTGCAAACACGAAATATGAAATTGAAAAATATGAAAAATGAAGCTCACTGCCTTGAAATATAAAAATTTTGAAAGTCTTAGCGCAAGTGGCCAAATTATGTGTGCCGATAGCCAGTCAAGGCTCTTTCTTAAGGCTAAGTGGCTACCTTTTTTTCTTATGTACATGGTTGGGGATTAGGTTTTTCACCTGTTCACAGGATCTATTTTTGGATGTGCCCCGGTCTTTTTTTTATTGTATTATTTCCTTCACCCCAGCACCCACCTGTTTGGCCGGCTTTTTAATTACACCGGGATTACCCTCCCAGAGATGTAGATTTTAGTTTAAGAGAGGATTCTATGTTCCCTGAGACGACTTTTTTAAAAGAGGATTGGCATTAGTTAGGACTGATAACGAGAAGAGCCTTTAGTGGGGATCGGCACACATAATTTTGGCCAAACTTATGCCTAAGCTTTAATTTTTTTATTTTAAGGCAGTGATGCAATTCATTTTTCTTTTTTTTTAAAATTTTTTTATTTCGTGTTGAAAACTATGCGCACGGGTGCTCCTTTTTTTTTTTTTTATTCAGATTTCCCCCTAGGTTTACCCTTTCACAGGACTTTTTGATGTCCCCGGCAGTTTTTTGTATGATTTTTTCCTTCTTCTGGCACTCCATTTGGTCACAGGCTTTTTTTACACGGTTCTTACCCTCCCAAATGTAGATTTTGTTTTAAGGAGGCATTGTTATGAGAAATTTTCTAAGGAGGATTTCATTAGTTAGACCTGTATCAAAAGGCCTTGACTGGTATAGGCAACTTTTAAATTTGGATCTTAGGAAACCATTTTTATTTTTTCTAAAGGGAGGAGCAAAAATTTTTTATTTTCATATTTATTTTCGTTTTTGAACTATAGGTCGTGTGATTTTTTTTTTGATGTCCCCGGTTGGTGATTAGGTTTAGATGTTAAATGGATTAGTTTTTGTTTGGGGGTCGTTTTTTTAAAAACCCATTAGCAAATTTTTAAAATTAAATTGTGGGTTTTAAAAAAACCATGTTTTTTTTTGTTTTGAAAAAAATTTAAATAAAAATTTATAAAAAATTTTTTGAATTATTTTTTATTTCTCAAAAATTAAGCTTGATTTTTGGGGGATTTTGAAGGTTTTTTTTTTGTTCCATTTTGGGTGCTTTAAATTTTTTTGATGCTTTAGAGCCTGCAAAAAAAAAAGACCACTCCACATTTTAAAAAAATCGCTTCTCTAATGTCTAACACCATTCCTTCCCCGGGCATTGAATTCCAACCCGAGTACACTCATTCTCTTTGTGCTTTGTTTTTTTTGATCACCGAACCAAATCTTTTTAACAAAAAAAAGTTAAAAACCTGCTGGGTGTTCACAACGTCTTGCAATAGGAAAGCGGGGTGGCAAAAACAAGTGCAGTAAGTCCCAAAATAATAGGAATGAAATAACTTTTTTTAACCCTCCCCAAAAGGGTTTTTAAAGAAAAAACTTATGAGAAAAAGAAGGGGCAAAATTTGGTTTGTGCAGGGGTTTTGTGATTGTCATTTGCCCCCTCCTTAAAATTTCTAAGACGGCTTTCAAATGCTAAAACTGATTAACACAACTGTTATTAATTTATTGGGGGAGCCGTGGCCATAAATTCCCCCGGAAAAGTTTTTTAAGGCCACCGTAGATTGTGTTAAGGCGGGGACATGGAACAAAAACTACCCCTGCAAAGCGATGAAAAATCACATTGCAGTCGGACCAATTTTAAAATTTGGGCAGCCCCGTTCAGTTTTTTGTGGCCCTTTTTAAAAAGTCCGAGTGCAATCGCAGCATGCTGCGATTTCCATTTGGGGTCACTATCCCCAAATGAAAGTTATGGGTGCGATAAAAAAATTTTTCAAAGCAGCATGTGTGACTTGCGAAAAAAACCCTCGGGCCCTTTTTAAAAAGTCGGCAATTTACCCTGGCTATATGTAAAATCCATGCAGTTTAATAAAGAAAGAATCAATACATTACACAATTTTTAAAAATATATTTGTCATTTTGACATGTATATTTAAAATATTATTAAATTTTTTAGTTATCCCAATTTACATACGAATAGCCGCTAATTCAATTGCCGGCTTTTGTGAAATTCGACCCGAAAAATGCAATGGTTTACATACATTAAACCATGTCATTTATGTTTTTTAAATTTGGGTTTTTTAACTTACAATTACAGGGGTGTTTGTGTGAAAATTGCGACATGGGGGGTTAATTAAAGGGGTGAAATTTTTTAAAAAAAAATGAGTGGGCTCCCGCGCTTTTTCTAACCAGAAGAAAGCCAGCGGTGGGGGAGATAATTATCCCGGGAGGATTTTATTTGCCCCCCCCGGCTACCCCCATTGCCCCCAGCCACACCGAAAAAAAAATCTATTTTTTAGATTCTATTTTCTGGCCTTTGCCGGTCTTTTCCCATTGCCTGTAGCTTTTGGCAATGGGTTAATAATGGGCGCGTTCTTTTCTGGCTGAAGATCCCTCCAGGCTCACGGTAGGGAACCTTTCCACATGGTCCTTGTTTGTGTAATTACGTTTTGTACTTTAACACTTCCCCTGTGTTCATTGCACATTTATTTTGTTCACACGGGGGTGTTTAAAGTTTGATATGCATGAGGATATATTTCCCCCTATAGCCTTTTTAGTAGGAATTTAGAATTATACTGCTGCGTTATTGATTTTTCATTTTTTTTGTGGTTTTATTTATTAAAAATTCCTGTATAAAATTTAACCCCTGTCTGTATTACCTGGGCTATTTTCATGCTGTCCCCCATTTATTTTATTTTATATAAAATTTTTTTTTTTATTAATTTTTGTTTAATGAAAAAACATTGTCAATAAAGATTATCTTTTTCTTGTCACATTTCGGATTTTCTTTTTTTTTTTTTAAAGTATTTTTAACATCTTTATTTTTTTTAAGAATGTTATTATTATTTTGATTAGGTCCTTGGGGGGGCCCGGGGCTTTACCCGTTTTGGATATAGGGTTTAGTGGAAAATTTTGTAAGGTGGGGGCCTTTGTAAGTCACACTTTGATAGGCTTTCCCGGCCCCATACCTGTAGTGGATTCTCATGTTTTGGGGGGGCCATGTCATTCTGGTGAAAGTCCCCGTGTTTATAAAACCCCAAATCACGCCCCCCTCTCCCCGGAAAATTTTGAGCCCTTTGCTTCCCTTGCCATCTAGCTTTTTGGAGATAAAAATTTTTTTCCAGCAGGATTCCCGGGCCCACACGCCAAAGTACCAAAATGGTTAAAAAAGGTGTATCAAATCAACCATTCCCAAAACACCTCAGCGTGCCCCAGGATGACGCCCCCTTTTAAAGCTTGATTAGTAATTTTGCAAAAGGTCCCCTGCCCCAATATTTATGATTTACAAAACATAGGTTTTCTCGACTATGGGCCTTTTTTCCCTCCCAAAATGGAGGGGGGATTTTTTAAACCCCGATTCCTCCCTTTGTGGTGGGGAGTGGGGGTCACAGGGCGGGGGGTGAGGCTAATTCCTGTGGCCGATTCAAAGGGAAAGAATATTCCTGCTTTCCCAACCCGTGGGGTGGGGGGGAATGAATTTTTAATTTCTCTTTAATAGCTCCGGTATGCAGGGCCCCATCCTTATCCTGGTATGCATGCCCCACGAAAATATTAGAAAACAAAAAAGTTCATTGCCTTCCCTGCGCTCCCTCGCAGCGTCTTCTGATGCCGCAGCTGCTTATGTTTTTTTAAAAAAGCGCTGGCCGTGATGTCATCACTGTTACAAACGAAGGAAGCTGCCGGAAAAACAAGTGCTCATGTTGGGACTATGTTCATGCAAGGGTGAGTATTTTAAATTCTCGCTCTTTTTACGTGCCAGTGTCAGCCTCCCCGGTTCCTTCCCGCCCATGGCCTGATTCCCCCGATTGAGCGCAAAATGGCATTTCAATAGTTTTTTATTTCTTCCCCTAAATAGATATTCGCCAGTCATACCACATTTCCCAGTAAAGGGGGTTTTGGAAACCAGTTGGAGAAAAATCCTCCCAAGGGGCTTTTATTTTCTGTTTTTTCCTGTGGTTTTTTTAAGGTTGCAAAAACTGCACCACATTGGGGATACCGGGATGGGGGGTTCTCGGGCGAGCCCATGATTTCAGGGGTTTCATGGCCGGGACTCGGTCCCCGGGGGCCCCCGGGGTCAAGCATGGGGGATATTTAAAGGGGTTTTTTGGTCGGTAGTTTTTGCGCCACCTGTGGTATTGGTTAATTTTCCAGCGCTGCATAGGACTTCACAGGGGTTTTATGGGGCAGCTTGGTGGGGGAAATCTCCCAAAGGGGAAACCCGGCCCTGGGGTCTTGGTGGGATGTTTTGCGGGTGAAAAAGAATTAGTCCACAAAAGGTTTCTTTTCATATTTTCTGATGATGGTTCAACAGACCCCCGGGGGGCGGTCGGGGTGGAGAGGCACTTCCGGTAACGTGAGCAGGTTAGGGGCCTCCTTAATTCCAAAGTTGGTGGTCTAACTTCCCCGAGCGAAGTTAAATCTAAAACTCCCCTTTTCATCCCCAACCCCCCGGGAACGTTGTGGTGGACCCCCTTTTTGTGAGAAACTAAGTCCTTTTTTTTCTGCGCTTGACCAAAGCCCCCTTCCACCTGCCCGGTTAGTATTGACATTGGGGGCTGCTCTCTGCGATGTGTCCGATCCCCCCGGTAATCTTGTTACTAGCTTAAAACTGTTGAACACCCGGGGTCCCGGGTCCGGGGAAATTTGTGAGGCAAAACCCTCCTAAAGCACTTTCATCTTCCCACTGGCCCCCCCTGCTCTCGTCTTAGCACAGCAAAAAACTTAATGGTAATTAGCTTTTTTTTAGAGCTCGCCCCGGAGCTCTCGTTCTCCTTCCTCCCTTTGTTGGGTAGATTAAGGGTAGCTCTGACTAGGCTGGTGATTCCCCCTTTCCCCGTACTAGCCCCCCCTTTTTGTCGGTGGCTACGCTACCTGCGAGGAACCAGTCCTCCCTTCCTCTCTCCCCAATCCAGACTCCACGGCACTGTTTTATGTCCGAAGAAAAAAAGACTGAACTGTCCTGAGACAAAAACTTCACTAGCTTATGTGTACCCTCCTCACCCCTGAGGGTTTTTGTCTAAAAGTGTGGTGAAGTGCATATCAGTTTCTGTTTTTCCCCGGGTCCCCGGGGGTTTTTTTGTGCCTGCATAGCTGGGACAACCCCCCTTTGGGGAAAAAACAGAAACCCGGGGAAAAAGACAAAAAGAATATTTTGTTTTGATTAAAAATTATAACTCCCCCACCCGGGGGGTAGCTTTCTTGAACGTTGCAATTTGTACAATAGGAAAAATACAAAAGTATCAAAAGTATCAAAAACATGCTCATTTTAAAATTTCTTTGGGGAAACCCAAAAAACCCCCGGGGTCCGGGTGGGTTTCGGGGGTTCTGACTGCAACCTCATCTAGGCCCCCCATACGGGTTTTTTTCAAGGTAGATGTATAGTGGTTTCAGTAAAAACCAAAAAAAATCCCCCCCAAGCGCAAAAAATTCAAGATAAGTTCGGGTGGACGTCCTCACCTCTCGTCCATGACAAAAAAAAGACACTATTGGAAACTTCTAAATTCCTTATACTTAACTTTCATATTCCATTAATTCAAAAGATTTTTTTCCAACCAGGGTATACTAGCAAACTTATGCACACTATGTAAACATTTCTTTTTAATTCTTCAAAATTTTTTAAACCCTTTACCCCCGGGATTTTTTCCAAATTGTAAATATGTAAACACATAATAGAAATTAAAAAATGCAAAACAGAAATTATTTTTTTTTAAAATTTTTTTAATCTTTTAGTTGCGGTAAACCCCCTGTCTGGGCCCTCCCGGGTTTTTATTTTTTTTGCTTTCAATTCGTCTTCACCCCGGGGGCTGGAAAACGCGTGCTCTCTAAGGCATTCAAACAGGTCGTGACCTGAAACAATGTGGGGGTCGTACAGCCTTTTGTGCGAACCGCTGGGGGCAGGCGGGTGCTTTCCTCCTTGGGAGCCTTTGCGTCGCTATGGTGCACAACTTTTGCGATCCAATTGGGCGGTTGCGGTTTTTAGGCGGCAGGGGGCTGAGACCTGGGCTGCTGTAAGATTGCGATTGGTTTGCGTTGAGTAAGCAGGAGGCGTGCCCGATTGGGACAAGTTGCGATGGGCCTGCAGGGGGCGATGCGGGTACGGCTTGGTGTGGGGGCCCCCCCCCCGGGGGGAGGGGGACGCTTCGGTATTTTTGCTTTCCGCGTCGGGGAGGGGTCACTGACGATGGACACATGGGGCTACCAGCCCTTTAAACCCCAGTGCCGTTTAAAACTCATATTTTCCCCCTTAGTGGTCCCCCCGGAGGCCCGAGGGCGGTGGGACTCTACGTCCCGGGGCCCAAAAACCCCCCGGTAGAGTCCGGTTCCCGGAAAAAACCCAGCCCCTTTTGGAGCTGGTTTTTTCCCCCGCCCCCCTCCCCCCCGCGGTTCCCTTGGGTCCTTTGTCTTTTTGGCCATTCCTTGTCAGCGACCAACGCTCTACGCTTGTCGGTTCCGCTGCACCTCCCCTCTTCCTCCTGCCGGGTCGTGCTCCTTTCACGACACGCATCCTCTTTCCCCTGGAGGCATACGGATGTATCAATACGTCCATCCGTCCCGTTTAATTCCGGCAATGATGGACGGAACCTCCGGTGCCGCGCCGGGGAACGGTAACCCCGCGGCTCCCGGCCCCGGGCTGGATCCCCGGCGGGCGGGACCCCTCAGCCTCCTTCGCCTCCACCCCCCCATCGGTGGGATCAGACAGCCCCCTTTTGGTGGTCGCCTCGTCGTCCCCAGCTTCCCCAGCAGCGTTTAGGAATTAGGGACGGCGCGGGGTTGGGAGGAAACACTGATCCCCAGCAGCCGGGGTTTGGGGCGCCAGTGCTCTCCGTTTCCCGCGTTCGCCGACTTGGAGCTTTTCCTCGCTCTCATTTCCTTCGAAGCTTTTTGGCGGGGGGGTGTCCTGTCTGGGGCAGCCCCGAAGGAGACTCTTGGGGGTGGGACAGATTCCCTGTCCCCCGCCATATCGTCCCAAGCCCCACTGGGTATCCCACAGGCTCGGGGGCCCCTTTCCGGGAGGGGGTTTGCGTCTCCCCCTCTTCGCATAGAGGATGAGAGGGGGCGTTTTCCCCTTTTCAGTGGCTGGACCCCTTTTTTAGTAGGGCCCTTTGGGAAGGGGCGGCAAAAATTTTTTCGCTTTGGGGGGGTACACGCCCAATGTACCCCCCTTCTTCACCAGCCCCTCGGGGGGCCCCCAATTGGGGGCAAAAGGCGGTATTTTGGCCCCAAAAAGCAGCAAACAGCTTTTTACCAAACAGTAAATTGGCCAAAAGGTCAAAATTGCAAGTTTTGAATCCTTTCGTGACGCCAAAGTAATTGACTCGCACCACAATTGTGGATCCCCGGGCTAGGGGTACTGGAGCCGAGCCCATAGATTTTATGGGGTTGTCACTGGCAGCGGGACTCGGGCCGGGCCCCCGGGGATCAATGCGATGGGGGGGATTTACAGGGGTTTTTTTGGTCGGTTTTTCGTGACCCCCCTGTGGTATCTGTTAAAATTAACCAGCGCTGCTATAGGACTTTCACAGGGGATGTTATGGGGCAGCTTGGTGGAAGTCTCCCCAGGTGAGACGGGTCCCTGGAAGCTATGGGGAGTGATTTTGAGGGTGTAATAAGAATTCAGTCCAAAAAAGGTTGTTTTTTTTTATCCTTTTACGATGAGGTTTTTAAGCAGACCCGGGGGGGGCTGGTCTGGGTGGGATGCACTTCCCCGGTAACAGCTGGCTTTTTAAGGGGCCTCCTTTTTTAAAGTGTAGGGGTTTAAAACTTGTGAACGAAGTTAACTCTAAAACCCCCAGCTTTCTTTTTGCCTACTGCCGGCCAACGTTGGGTGGGCCTCTATTATGAAACTAAGTCCTTACTTTTGTCTCCTTGTTTAAACCCTTTCCCCTGACTAGGTTGTATTGACCTTGGGCTGCTCTTGCGCCTGTGTCCGATCCCTCCGGTAATTTGTTACAAGTTTTTAAAACTGTAAAAAACCCCTCGGACTCGGTGTCCCCAAATTTAGGCAGGCAACCTCCCAAAAAACCCTTCTTATTTTCCCCCACTGTCCCTTTCCCCCCTGCTCTCGCTCTAGACAGCAAAAAACTTCAATGGTAATGTCAGTTTCTTCTAGAGCCCCGAGCGTTCAGTCCCCTCCTTCCTCCAGTTCTGTTGAGGTACTGATTAAGGGTAGCTTGCTAGGCTAGGATGATCACTTCACCGTACACCCTCCACTTGTTGTCGGGGCTACGAAACTCTGCGGGCCATCCCCCCTTTTTACCTTCCAATCCAGACTCCAAGGCACTGTCGCACTGTCCGAAGACGGGAAACTGCTAAAAGCCGAGACAGGAAGCTTCACTGAGCCTGCTGTGCACCACCCCCCACACCCCTGAGGGGTGTGTCAAAATGTGAGTGAAGGCATATCAAGCTTTCTGTTCCCTTTCCTTTTTCATTTCCCCCGGACTTTTATGTGTGCGCATGCTGGGAACAAAAACAAGTGGGTTTTTGAACAATTTTGCTCAGCCTCATACAGTTTTCCCCTTTTTAGCACCCATTTTTAATACCAACGCTAAAAAATTCCCGTGAGATCACACATGGAGACCACAGCGGAAAAACGGAAACACCCAAGGAACATACTGAGGAATTTAATCTGATAGCTATGGTATCTGTAGTGCAAGGGTGGGGATTTTCTGGCAAGTCATTTGGTCTTGGGTCGCCAGCCCTGTTTTTCTGTTTGCTGGTTCTTTGAATCTTATTGAAGAGCGTTCATACACAGTATTCCTAATGAAGACCGTGGCAAGTGTGACGTATGTAAGAGTCGCAGATTCTCCTATGTGATGTCATGGCAGTCTCACTGTATCCCATTTGATGTATCAGAGCAGTCTCAATGTCTCCTATGTGATGTACTGTATATAAGCAGTCTCTGTGTATTCTATGTGATATATACAGCAAACTCCCACATATTGTGTTTTGTAATCGTTACAGGAAACAATAATGAATTCCTACTCTGAGATATGAGTGAAATACACATCTGTGTTCAAACAACTTACTGTTCTTACAAAACTTACCATCGTAAAGAGTCCTCCAATCTGATTGACGTAAACATGGAAGAGCACTTGTGAGTAACAACGTCATCCATACCAGCTAACACACATCATCTATAGAAGCTCCAGCCATCATATTATGGGCAAGTGAATCAATTGTTTGACTAAAGAGGAACATTTTTAAGTTGATAATTTTGGATGGCTCGAGACTGATTGTATAAATATTCAAATGGCCCATTACAGAAAAAAGAGGTTCCCCTCCCCTGCTATAAAGAAAGAAATGGCGCTACTTGTGAGAGGGCTACTGGAAAACTTCAACTGGAGTGGACTAAACCACTCGGGACCATGAAGAATGGTGGGAACATTCAGAGACTATCTCCTTTTTCTGTGTGTACCTAAATTGTTTCATCGAGAGTATGAACTAGCACTAGGAAGAATATCTCCTCTTTGACGGACGCTGTGCAAGGACTGACAGTCGGTCTGTTAATGGGATTTGTCTCCTGAGCTCCCAGTTGTTTTTTTAGGTTGTGTTTTTAAACATTTGGCAATGTTATAAGGGGGAATCTCCAGACTTATGGAAGTTTAGAAGGTCTAACTGCATATCGCTCTATATTAAGCGTTAAAGAAGAGTAAATCAACTCTGCTTCTTTGTGTAGGATCCAATTAATCAAGCAGTAAGTCAGTTTTCTGCTGTAAAACAACTTGAAACAGTGCAAAATGTGATTTCTGTCATTTATACTCCAATCTTGATCCATAAAAAAGACGGTGTGAACGCTCCATAGATGATCAGATTCTTTTATTGTGCAGCTGTTCCCATCACGCTTGGAGGGTTCACCTTGCTGAGTGTGCTACATTATAGGCACAACTCTACTTCTTGCATTGTCAGATCCTTTCTCTGAATCCACTCGTCATCGGGATCAGTAATATCCTAAGACTACAGTGATCAAAAAGTAGGAAATAGTTGTATCCTAAGAAGGCTGAAAAAGCGATGACTATACGGGTTGTCATAGGATCCTGCCTGATAATCCATTGGATCCGGTGGCATTTATTTGCTTTTTTAGCCTTCATTGGATTAAAGAGTTGATGTATCGCTTGTTTGTGACGCAATTGTATGGGCTTGTTTTTTATTATTTTAATTTTCTATTTACTTCTTTTAAAATAACTTAAAAAAAGATTTGCTTTGTGTTGCCATTTACTAGACCCAATTTTTTAAATATTCCGCAGATACACCAATGTGAGGGCTTATTAATTATAGGACAAGGTGTCATTTTTCTGGTACCAGGGGTATATAGAACAATTTGATTGTTTTTATTACATGTTTTTACTACCGTTGGATCTTTTAATTTTTTTCCATCAGCATTTCAGTGTAGGTAATAATTTTGTAAACCTGTTTTTGCATTATATTATGAACATGAGATAAAAGAGGTAGTTAGATTGCTTCAATGGGACCCTAATGCCACAGTACACCTTCAGCTCCTGTGATGGGCATCAGACATGTGACATACGTGTAGATCGCATGTCGAGAAGTGGATATATTTTTTTTAATCACAGCACTTCTTGTACCCTAGTTTACATGTGTACAAGAAAACGGGATGATCAGCTGCCATGTGTAATGGTAATGACTATACAGAGTAGTCCAGTGCTATGTATATTCTTGTGTATAGTAAAGATCCATAAAGAAAAGCTCAGATACAATGATATACACTGACTTCATTAATAACTTTATTCAAGTTGGATATGTGGAATTTTTCTTTAGAAGTCAGGACAATAGTCTTTAATGTGGCCCTGATGATGATGGGCCCTTGACTCACAAAGAGTCGTCTTTAACAGGAGAGGAAAAAACCCCAGTGGAGGGAGGAAACCTCTAGGGAACCGGTTAAAGGAAGTGCCCTTCCCTTGGGCTGCAAATAGGTGAGAGCAGAAAAACCGAGCCCGGAATCTGCCTCTTCTTACGCCGGTACCTCCCTGTGTCGTGAGTACACTTGGCTGCTGAAAGTCTGGTAAATTCATTTAATGGATGAGAGCAGTCCAAGCCTGGAATCTGCCTCTTCATGCAGCAGGTAGTCACTTGTCCGTGAATCGTCTGACTGCGAAAGTCCAGTAAGTGTCATATCCTAGGTGAGAGCAGTCCAAGCTGGAAATCTGCCTCTTCATGCAGCAGGTAAGTCACTTGTCCGTGAATACATCTGACTGCGGAAAGTCCAGTAAGTGTCATTATCCGTGGGTGGAGAGCAGTCCAAGCCTGGAATTGCCTCTTCATGAGCAGGTAAATCACTTGTCTGTGAATACATCTGACTGCGGAAAGTCCAGTGTTCATATCCGTGGGTGAGAGCAGTCCAAGCCTGGAATCTGCCTCTTCATGCAGCAGGTAAGCCCTTGTCTGTGAATACGTCGACTGCGGAAAGTCCAGTAAGTGTCATATCCATAGGTGAGAGCAGTCCAAGCCTGGAATCTGCCTCTTCATGCAGCAGGTAAGTCACTTGTCTGTGAATAAGTCTGACTGCGGAAAGTCCAGTAAGTGTCATATCCATAGGTGAGAGCAGTCCAAGCCTGGAATCTGCCTCTTCATGCAGCAGGTAAGTCACTTGTCTGTGAATACATCTGACTGCGGAAAGTCCGTGTCATATCCAAAAGTAGCCGAGACCGGGCACGGAATCTATCCTCACTTTGTAAGTATCCTTAGTAATCACATTGTAAGTATCCATTATGAAAGGGTATTGTTTCAATTTTTCTGCGAAATATGGATTAGAATAAACATGGAGCACCAGAATATTATGTATAGAAACATACAATATAGACTTTTTTTTTTTTTACACACATGCCCTTAGGAGAATCTAGATAATATTAATCACTACTCTATGGCAGAATCCGTGTGATTAAATGACGTTTTATATCCTATAGATCAGATCTCGGGACTTTTCTATTAGAGATATAGACTTTTATACAAAACTAATTCGTTGCTTTAAAGGGCTTTCCATCTCTTCCGTTTATGGCATATCCACCCAATAGTTTGTAACGAAAAAAATCACCATTGTAACGAATAAAATAGCATGAAGTGGATAAGCACTGAAGAAATTAGGAACTCATTTCTTTACTATACCAGTGTAATCTATAATGGGAGAGAGCAGCAATAGTTAAATCCTCTGAATACAGCGATGAACATTGTACGTTAACCATTTAACAACAGAGAATATTTGCAGAACATGTATACTGCACCTTAAATACCATGAAATCTCTGCATTAGTGGCTGTATAATTCATACCCAAGACCCAGTCAATCATGAACCTATTTCCCACCACAACAGGACACATGGGAGGTGGAAAAAAGACTTGTGAATTTTAGGAAGTGAATGAAATTACTGGTGTCAGTGGATTATTCACCATAATTATTCCACGTTTTTTTCAGACAATACTCCCAAAACAACTTCTTCACGTCGGTCTTGAGGAGGCGCACTGAAGTCAGACGATCCTGGAGTCATGGCAGGTATTACACCTCTTTTATAAATCAGGAGTGTTTTATTATAGGTGTGCACCTTGTTGAGAATTTTTCGTGGGCTTAACAAATGCCACCGATTGCCAAGAATTTGACAAGATGTGGTCGCCACTCCACCCATCCTGCCAAGCTCCAGCACATTGTCGGAAATGGGCGAAAAATGGCGAGAATGCCAAAGTCACAATATTTTAGTGCAGCCTGGAGTTTCGCCAAAATGTTGTGACGTTTCAAAGCTTTTTACGTAACAAAACTGGTATAAAAGATTTGATAATCGGGGCCCTAAATCCTTTTGAAACAAATTAAAAAATGATCTTCTGATAAACTTTGAGCTGAGATATGGAAAATACTTCCTTTTCTCAAGTATTGTTTCTGTTTGTATAAGGCATAATTAATTTACGTCCAGGTCTGTGGACATAGAACGATATTTATAAGCACGTTGCTTAATCAATGGTTTCAAAAGTAACACTTTTCGTGTTTTTCTTTTTCATTGTTTTTTTTTTCTTTTAGAATAGATTTAGGTGTCTGTTTTCCTGTAACAAAAAATTGAAATCAACATTTCTTAATGAAAGCTTCCATCATGTTTCATTGTATGCTTAGGGATCTTATTCTAACAAGTCCTTTAAGTGATTATTTTTTATCTTTATTGTTTTTCTATTAAATACATTTATACATAGAAAAAGACAAATCGGAATGTCCTCAGTGTCGTAATGTCGTAACGACTTCACAATGCGGGACTGCTTCCATGTGATATAAAAGCCGACAATAACTGTATGAATAGATATGAAAGACGCGCTCTGAGATAAATTTGCATTGCTCTCACTTCTGAACATTCAGTAGTGTTTCTGGAATATCCATTTTCACGTCCATATTGCAAAAACAATGGTTCAAAAGTAACACCTTTCGTGTTTTTCTTTTTTCATTGGGATTTAATCCTTTTAGAATAGATAGAGGGGTCCTTTGTAATTATATAAGCCCCGTTTTATCTTGGGTCCAGGCACTGAGATCTTTGTTGCTGTGAGGCGTCTCTCTGTTCATTCGGGGTCCATGAGGAAAATCATAAATGGTACATATTGGTTCAGCATCTTTCATTGGTTTCTTTTTCAGACAACTAAAAAATTGCAAAAATAAATCAGATTGAAACACAAAGTAAAACATGTCTGTATTCTGGAATGTAAGAATGAAACATTTTATCTAGTCCTATTGTGAGAGATCACCGGTCATCATTTTTGTGTCTTGACAATCAGCAACTTATTTAATAAAGTTTATACAAGTTGTACGAAGGAGGTAGGACAGGGTTAAGCCGAGCTTTGCAGGATTGATAAGAAGCCCCCCATAGCTTTTCCAAAAACCCAGAGCCTGTGTTAGAGATGTTTTGTCTGTGATGTGTTTTGCCGGGGTACACAATACCAGGAGGATGAGTGGGGGTAACAGTTAAGGGCTCTTCATAACATCCGTACACTTGGCACCCAGCAGGGGTGTGGAAGGGGGGTTTTAGTCATTTCAGTTTCCTGTCCTTGGACAGAGAGACGTGTCCAGTTGAGCCTGTCAGCAGTTCAGAAAGTGGAGGTAGTACAGGTGGCCTTGTTCACCTCAGCTAGTCAGAGCGTGCCCATGGAAGACGATGGATATTTTTAAGTCGAGCAAAATCGAAGGGCAAAAGTGGAAGGAATATTTAAAAGTGCTTTTGGCTTGGAGAAGTCCTGCACATTGTAACCGGTACGGGGCCGAAGGATCAATTTGCTTCAAGCTAGTGTTAAAAAACCAGAGGCTTCCGGACTTTGGGTCGTGGCAAGCAGCCCTGAAGAGTCGTACGTAACTGGGGTCGGGGGAAGTGAGGCCTTGAGTCAGTGCACGACAAGATGGAATTCAGCTTCTCACAGGAAGGCTCCGACCACAAAAAAATGACCGGGGAAAGCTTTGGAAAGCTGGAATTATGAGGGAACTACGTGCAGGTGGTTGGGATCATCATTATTGGACGTAAGGAGGCCCTAACTTGCTTAACCGTTGCCTCAAAGTCATCCTCCACCAACCCCATCGCTCCCTGGGACCTGCCTTACCATCTTTCAAGTAAAGGTATGGAAAGAGCTGACCGTGTGAGTTGAGTTATTTTTTGCTTGCCTGCACTATCCCTAATAAAACTACGACCTGAGGGAAAAGGGCCCACTGTAGGGGACCCGACATCTGCTGCCTCACCATCCCCCCAGGTCTACTGCAGCGTGGTACAAATTAAACCCGAAAGAACTAAGGTGGCGTCACGAACGTAATAAATCTTCCCCTGTAAAATTCCCCCAACAACGCCAGACCGCCAGGGTCAGATGAGCCACCGCTACCGTGACAATCCCATAGACTTCTACGGGTCGGCTCTGAGTCCCCATTGCCCTGGTAACCCAAATTGTGGTGGCGGGTCGACACAAAACTTTGGCGTCCGAACAGGGGTACGAAATTGCGCATTGCGAGCCCTGTGTGCCGTGGAGTTTTTTTGGCGAAAAAGGCTGTTGCTGTTGTTTGGCGCCAAATACCGCCATATTTGCCGCCAGATTCGTGCCCTAAGGCGCTGGGAGAAGGTGGGCGTACTGAAGAGCGCGCAAAGTCTTGGACAGCCCCCGGCTTGACTCAGCGGCAGGTCCTGCAACAGGAAGTGAACGCTCTGACATCGAGCGGCCTGCGACAAGGTCCTGTTCCCCTGCGGTGCCTGTGAAAATAGCAGCGTCTGAAACCGGTAGGTCCGTTTAACCAAGGGGGCGCTAAGATGTCACAACAACCGGCTGACAGTGCGGCCCCGGCGGGGCCCCATCCCTCCGCTTGGTATTGTAGCGCCAGATGGGGGGCAGGCCCTGCACCTGTCCGGTAGTCCCGATCATGCCACTAAAGCCCCATATATGCCTGGGGCGAAATGGCTTCCCAGTACAGCGGTGAGCCAGGCCATTGCGGCTTCAACGGAAGTTATGCGCACCAGAAATGTACTCCATGCTGAGAGACAAAAAAGTGCTGTGCTAATAGGGCAGCTAACTGGCGCTCTGAGAGGGAAGTGGAGATTGGGATACCGTTGATCAGGAGTCGGTACCTGCGTTCTTCCCCTTTAAATGCATGCCTTTTGAGACCAAAAGAAAGGTCTCCGGATGGCCTTTATCCTGTTAAACAGCCAGGTGACAGCATCCGGGATTCGCTTGCCGATACAAGGAGCCCTGGAGCCCTAAGCAAAATTAACAAATTTAAATGCTATCGACAGAATAAAATGCTGAAAGAAAAAATTTATACAAGGATTGAGTCCCAAGGGAACGCAGAACTGTAAACGGGGGGTCCTTTGATCATCCGGATGCTACCTTTGATGCCCTAAAGGACATAAAAAAAAGGTTTTTCCCCCCGGGGGGGCAAAAACCCCCCTTTTTCCCGGTGGAACCAAAGGGGTATCCTGGAAAGGGTCCCCCTTTCCCGTTAAAAAAAAAAAAAAAAAAAAAAAATCTGGCTGCTGTGATGAGTGCCCTGCAGCGCGGAAAAGGAGGGGGGAAGATCTTGTTAGCTGCTGCCCAAAGACGTCCCGTGGTGCCCGGGAAAAGGAAAAAGACGTCGCCCCCCGGAGGAGGATAACGCCACCCCCAGAGCGCCCTCTGATCAACCCCTCCTCGTCGAGGTCTTTGTTCCCCATGAAAAAGGAAAGGCTCTGTTCCACAGTGCCCTTTTTTAACGGGAAACCCCGGGCCCAGGGCCCCCCCGGGGAAATTCCCGTCAGGCCCCCTAGAGGGAACCGAGGTATGTGGGGGGGGCCCCCCCCCTTTCTTTATTTAGAGGTATTCTTTTTCCGCATTTTTTTAACCGGGTCGCGGGACCCAAACCCCCGACCCCCTTTCCCAAAGAATGGTAATGGACAGTCTTAAACCCCCCACCCTTACTTTACCGTTAGCTTCTAATGGTTCTGTAGAAGTACCGGAACAAAAGGTGAGTAAAGGTGGGCAGAGAGGAGTTGAAAAAAACCAGGGGTTCTGGTAGTAAAGACGTAAATGGGGAGAACTTTTTTAAATAATTTTGGGCTAACATTATCGGTAATTTTTGGGAGAATTTGTTTTTGCCCCCAAAAGCCGCTGAATTGCCCACCAAGGCAGAGAGGAGTAACCCCAAAAGAGCCCCGGGCCCCCGGTGTTCAGCAGAAAGGGAAAAGCTTACAGAGGCGAAATTGGAAGTCGGGAACTGACTCGGATCCTTTGTGATACCCCAATGAGTGAAAGATCTTTGGTGGGGCACAAGGTCTGAGAGGCAAATTTTCAAGCTGTAGTAAAAACCCCTTCAGAAATAGACCTAACTTTACTGTAGGGGAGTGAAAAAGGGTGAAGGAAGGCCCCGGAGGGTTTTCTAAAGGGGGGAGATGATGGGGAAAAAACTTCCCCCTTTTAGCAACCATTGAAAAACTACATCTTCGAAATTTTATTTTCCCGGCTGACCCCTTAGATCCTGCAAATGGGGGGAGGAAATGACCCAGCAATAGGTGGGGTTGGTGCGCAACTCCTTTTGGGAGGCACCCTCCCGTCACCAGAAGAAGGGGTATTCGGGGGGTTTTCAAGAGTCGCCAAGTGTTTAGAAAAAAACCCCTTGTTTTTGGGTTATTAAGGGAGTCAAAATCATATCCCTAGGGGATTTCCCCCCTAAAGAGCTTTTGGCCCATCCCCACTCTTATCAAAGGCTAAAAAAAAGTTGAATGATTGAAAAACCCCGGGGGTGGGGGGGTATTTTTGGTTCCCCCCCGGGCACCCCTTATTTTGGGTTAAAAAGAAAGTGGAATAAAATGTGTTGGATTAAACAGGGGGAAACCCCTTAACACAAAAGGAGCATCCCGTTACACAAGGGGAATCATTAGCTGTTTGGGAAAAAAGGCTAATACTTTTTCCTTGATCTGATGTTTTAAAGAAAGTGGTGTGGCTGAGGAGGACGTGAGAAAACGGCTTTACCCCCCCCTGGGGCTCTGTGAGTTCGACAGAATGCCTTTGGGTCAGCTTTCCCCAGGAAATTTCGAGAGTGATGGGGAAAAATTTCTGGGACTCTCAATTTTAACGGTGCTAAACCTTGACGACTCATCGGTATTCCGAAATATGAGGACCATTAAGCACCGGCAGAAGTATTCGAGTCCCTTTCCAGGACGGGTGAAATTTTAAAACCCCCCAAAAGCCATCTACCAAGCAAAGGACAAAAATGGGGACATCGTCAGTTCGAAGGAACGCCGGACCCAGAAAAATCACTGCCACCCCAAAAAAGGCCCGGGGGGCCCCAAAACCCCTTGGAAAATGCGACATTTCCCGGGACTAAGGGTTACACAGAAGGTTGTGAAAGTTACCAAGAAAGGGAGCCCCTTTACAGGACCTCCTGGAGGACAACCTTTTAAAAAGCGAAACCCCCCTTTTTAATTTTGGGGGAAGAAAAGGCCCCGAAGCATTCCAAAAGATAAAGAGACCTTACGGTGATAATTTTTTAAAAATCCTGATTCAGCCCCAAACCTTCCTGTTGTACCCGACGCCCCTAATGAAGGGTTGGGGGGATTCTCAGTCAGAACAGAATGGCAAAAAAAAGTCATCGCATCCCAGCAGAAAAAATCAGGCCAATGAAAGGAATCCGGAAAATTTAGCAGCTTCAAGTGGAGTTTTTGGGGGGCCGGTCTGGGCCTTACTGAAAGTTTTTAAACATTTCTGCCCCCATCGGTTCATGCGTTACAGATAAAAAACCCCCCCTTTCGCACCTGGAAACGCCAAAAGGGTGCCTGGGCAGCGTGGATGGTCGGGTTCCAATTCCAGTTTACTATAAAATACGGGCAGGTCGAAAGAATGCTAATGCTGACGATTGCCCCGAATGCCGCATGATCTGAACGGAAGAGAATCGGATGCCGGGGAAAAAATTGAGCTACTGGTTCCATCAAAAGGGGGGTACCCCACGAGAACGGTCAACGAAAGAAAGGGTCAACATTAAACCTTTTTTACCCCACACAGTTAAAAGAGCTAAGGGGCAGTGATCCAGTGGTCACCGCATCAAGGATTTTTAAGCGGAAAAGGCCCCTTTTTTAAAAAGGAAGCACCTATGTCAGCCAAGCTCTGGGAAAAACGAGAAAGCGGTTTTCCTATACCGGAAAATTTTGTGCAGGGTACGAAACCCCAAACCCCCACAAATGGTGGGGAAATAGTGGCCCCAAAGGGGCAGACGTCCAAGGTTTGGAAGGTCATGATCAAGCAGGACACTTTGGCTGGGAAAGGGGGTGCCCCTGTTGAGACCCCCGGTTCTACTGGGGGGGGATGCGCAGCTATCGAGAGGGGTGTCGAATGGGCCCCCTGTGGTCTCAGAAGAAAGGATACGGTGTCAAAGGCCCCCCGAACCCCGGACAAACCGCCCCCCGGGATTGGGCCCTGGACCCGTAAAACTGTCCCCAATTTGATCTGGATTCTACGCCTTCCCCCTGGTGGCCTTACCCCAGTTTCTGGGGGTTTCCCTTTTGGCCAGACCCCAGTGACGGCCCAAAAAACCTTTTTAACAAGCTTCGCAGACCCCAGGGTTCCGGAGAAAAGTTTTTTAACCTCAGGGACCTGTTTTTGAAGCTGATTTATTAAGGAATTCTTACATGTCGGGTGAAAAAAAATTAGAACAACAAAACCCCCTAAACCCAACGGTTTTGCAAAAAATGAACCTTTTTTCCTTTTGATTTTTTAAAATCCACCCCGTTGGAAGACAGGAATCGATGGCCGGTTTTACTACCTGTTTTGGGTTTTGTTTGAAAAACCATATACCTGTCAGTTCCCTAACTGCACTCCCCTATCTTTAAGCAAGGCCCCGGAAGCTACCAATGGATTGAACTTGGAGTGGTAGAAACCCGGAGGCAACGCCCGTGGAAAAACGGGACTCAATCGCAAGACAATACAGAAGAGTAAAATCGTGAAAGGGAAAAAGTCCAACAAGGACGGGAGAAAAGAAGTTTTAAAAAAAAAAAATGCTCCTGCCAACCCTTTGATCCCTGGGGGTTTTTTAAAAGAAAAAGGAAGATGCACAATTGGATAACCATGGGAACAAAACCCCCTACGTTTACAAGTTTAAATATGACAACAGAAAAGTTTTATCATAGAAGGACGGAGGAAAACAAAACCCGTGTCCAGAGCCTTTTTGAAATTGTGTCCAAACCCCCTTAAAGCGTTGTGAAAAAACCCTGTATCAATCAAGGAGAAAGAAGAAGAGGTATACACACAGATCGGAGTTTTCCCCTGCGTTGGCCCGACGGGAGATGCGTGAAATTCCGTGTTTGCAGTTTTATCACCAAAGAGGAATTCTACCCCCGTTGCCCCCGGGGTGCCAGGGGGCCCCGTTCAGGATTTTCCCCTTCCGCAACACCTAACCCTTTTTGGAACCCCAAAAGGATCTCTGAAGCACCCCCCCCATACTATGGGACCCTGGTGGCTACTCACCCCGCCCAGCCATCATACGTTGCCAGATCCAAAAAAAGATTGGGATTCTATTTTCCGTTACCAGTGCAACAGATCCAACTATATACCTGAAGCTACTTCACGAGATAAAGGGGAATCACAAAAGGGAGTCCCCCTTTGATACAGCAGTAATTATAACAAATTAATGAAAAAAGAAAAAAAATTTATTTATAGTGTCTTAAAGGACTGGGAGGTGGGACTGTGCGCCCGCTTATCCTGAAATAGTTGCAAAAGGTCCTTTTTTGGTTTCACCGAAGCCCTGATTCCCCGAAAAAAAACCCCGGTGTGGTGAGGCTGAGTGAGGTCTGCACCCCGGGTGTCCTGCAGCCCCCCGGGGCCCCTTTGAAGGTTTGGTGCGGGCCTTCACAAGCATATTGTTTTTTAAAAAATGTTTTTAATTTTTGTTTTTTTTCTAAATGTTATTGTTTTCAACGTTCAAGACACCTTACCCCCGGGTGGAAAATTAAATGTTTAATTTGATTTTAATCATAAAAAATTGTCTTTTTATATTTTCGCCGGGGTGTGTTTTTTCCAGGGGGTTTTTGTAGCCCTGGTACACAATACCAGGAGGATGATGGAGGGTAACAGTTAAGGGCCCCTTAAACTCACGTACACTTGGACACCCCAGCAGGGGTGTGGGGGGGTGTTTTTGTCAGTCATTTCCGCCCCTTTGGGAAAACAGACTTTTCCCTCTGACCCCGTCAGCATTCAAAAGTGGAGGCTAGTACAGGTGGCCTTTTTTCCCCCCCCTATCGAGCTGTGCCCCACGGAAGACAGCTGGATTCTTTTAAGAGTGAAAAATGAAAGGGGAAAGGGAGGAATTTTAAAAATGCTTTTGGTTGGGAAATCCTGCACATTGTAACCGTCACTGGGGACCGAAAGGGTCACATAGCTTCAAACTTAGTGTTAAGAAAACCAGAGGCTTCCGGTTTTTTGGGCGGGCAAGCAGCCCTGAAGGCAGTACGTAAAGGGGAGGGAAGTGGGACCCCTTGATCAGTGCACGACAAGTAGGAATTGTTTTCACGGAAGGTCCGACCACAAAAAAAAGAGGCAGAAAGCTTTGGAAAGCTGGAAAATTTAAGGGAACTCGTGCAGGTGGTTGGACCCCCATTATTGGACATAAAAGGGGCTCTAAAATTTCTTAAAAAATTTCCTCAAACCACCTCCACCAACCCCCCCACCTCCTGGGCCTGCCTTACCTCTTGCAATAAAGGTATGGAAAAGTGACCGTGTGAATGTTTTTTTCTTGCTGCCTGCACAATTTTCCCCTTTTTAAATACCCCCCGAGGGAAATCCCAGTGGGGGGGCCCGACATTGCTGCCTCCCATCCCCCAGAGATCTACTGCAGCGCTGGACAAATTACCAAAGACTCAGGTGCGTCACAAATGAAAAAACACCCCCCCGAAAATTTTTCCCCCCCAACATACGCCAGACCGCCAGGGTCACAGATGAGCCACCCCTACCGGAAAAACCAAATTCACGGGGGGTCTGGTCCCATTGCCGGGGGAACCCCCAAAAAAGTGGTGGGGGGTCGCACACAGGGCTTGTGTCTGGAATTTATGAAAGGAAAAAATTCCCCCGGTTGGACCAAACCTATGATTGGTGAATGGTGCCTAATGCTCCCTGGAGCGTGAATCCTAAAAATCAAATTTAAAACCCCACCTTACCGCAGGGCACAGCTCCAGGGTGATGTGGCCCCCACAATGGTCTACACTAAAATATTCCCAGATGAAAAACCTGAAAGTGACATTTCTCTACAGCCGTGTAGCCATAATCATTATCACTTATTCCCCAAAATGACAGCAAGGCCCCCAATGATAAAAGGCCCAAGGGAATGGCGGGGCGGTAAAAAATTATAGAGTATATCCTGATGTTTTGGGGAGGCACGGGACATTCTCTAAAAACAGAAAAAACAAAGTGATCAGAAAACCAGAGCTGAATATGTAAAAATTGGAAACCCAAAATACACGGAGGGGGACTGGGAAACCCCAAGTACGCTATTAAAAAGGCGGAATTATTTGGGGAAAAATGAGGTTTTTTTTTGACGTCATTCTTTTAAATGGTAATACAGAGATCTTTTTCTTTTACTTCCCCGGAAAAAGGGAAAAAGAACACATGAGGGAGATGACACCTGACTTTACAAGTAAACATGAAACCCTCCTTCCCCAGTTATTGACTTATAAATCTCCCCAAAAGGAAAAGTTCCCGATCCCTAATGACGGAGCCTGCGCTCATAAATGGGGCCCCCAAAAACGGATTTAAAGTTTCTGGGGTGGTTGGGGTTAATGTAAGGAAAACGATTTCAAAATGTTATCCCCGTCTCTTGTGGACGCCTTCGACATGTAGTGTCAGTGCTCCCGTAAGAGAGAAAAAGTTTTAATGCCTGGTTCATCTATTGTTATTACCTGGAACCCAAACTGCATTTTTCCCCCCAAATTTTACATTGAATGGTAAAAAGATGGTGTCATTCAAAACAAAACTCGCCCCCCAAAAAAATAAACAACCCCCATACGGCCAATGGGAAAACCTTAGGCTTTTGGAAAAAGTGGAGGAAAAAAACCCCCAAAAACCCAAAAAACGCTGGGGGGGAAGGGGGTTAAACCATGAGTATTTTGGGGAAGCACTTACCTTTTTAATCTAAAAGGTTTTGGGGGTTTTGGGGAAGGGGGGTTTTGGTGTTATGAGGGAGCACGATGGTGGTGTAAAATTTTGGGGGACCGAGGTGGTGTTTAAAAGGAGCACGTGGTTGGTGATTGAGGGAGCCCGAGGGGGGGTGATATAGTGGGACACCGAGGTTGGTGATATAATGGGAGCCCCGATGGTTGGTGATATAGAGGGAGCCCCGATGGTTGGGTATAGTGGGAGACCGATGGTTGGTGATTAGAGGAAGCCCGAGGTTGGGGGGAATTTTGGGGGGGCACCTTCCGCAGGGCTAATGCCGTTTAGAACTAAAACTGCAAAAAAACTTTGGACCGGGGTATCGTTTTGTGTAAGCACAACGCTTTCCAGACAAAGGCTTTGACTGCAAAAACCCGTTAAACCGGATTCCTGACATCACAAAAGGAACCCCTTTGGCATCAGCGGGGGGGGCTACACAAGTGCATCATGGGGGGGCTACAAATGAATATGGGGCGGGGGGGGTAACAAGTATCTTGGGGGCGGGGGCTAACAGGGGCTTTGGGGGGGTACACATATGATTCACAAAATTTGGGGTCTCCATCAAAAAACAAGCTTACAGGCCTTTTGGCACGGTCTTCTTTTTTTCCGACTACCTTTTTTTATTTGGTCAAAAAATCAAAAAGCGGGGACTTGGGGGAACTTGAAAACTGAAAAGGGGAGCAAATATCCTGACAAACAGTTCCCCTTAGGCGCAAAAAAAGGGGGGATATCCGATATTACATTGATTATCGGACGCCTCACATTTTCTTAAACTTTTGTGGTCTGTTTTTGCGCATAAAGCGGGAAAAATTAAAAACCCCGGTCCCGAAACATGAGGTTTTAAGGGGCAGAAAACCCCGGAAGAATGGGTGCAAACAAATTTAATTTTTTTGCCAGTATTTTGTGGGAATTCCATCAAAAGGATTTACTCCCTTTTGGGGAATGACGTCTTATCCGATAAAAAAAAAATTTTTGGGGTTTGGGGTTCCTATACGTATGATCTCCGTTGTTTTTTCAAACAGAAAAAAAGGAAAAAAAAAGAAAAAGGAAAAAAATTTTTTCCCCTTTTCTTTATTTATTTTTTTTTTGTTCCTGGTGTTTTTGCAATTTCTGTATAATCAGAGGAGTCACAAGGGAAAGCCATGTTCAGTCTAGAATGTGGGAACCGCGCAGAAAAAACATTTTCATTTTTGAATGTGGGAAAATTTTTTTCTCACAATTTTTCGTCATAATGAATCAATTTGATTTTCAAGAAAAAAATAAACGGAAGCCCCTTTTCTGTCTTGGGAAAGTTAAGAAAAAAAAAGTGGTTATTTATCATCCCCGGTTTTTTATGAAGGTCATATTCATTTTTATTAAACTAATTTAGTACAAAATTTTTTATTTTTTTTTATATTTTGTTGTCACTTTTGGAAAATTTTTTTATTTGTTTCTTTATTGATATATTTTTATTTTGGGACCAAATTACGAGATTTACAAAATTTTTTTTTTATTATTTGCGATCAAGTCCTTTTTTTTTCATTGCCGCATTTTATATATAGGTTTTCAAAGTTATCATCAATACCCCCATTGATTCCGTAGGGCCTCACTTTCCCCCCCCCGTGTTATTTGTTTTTTAAAATGTCTCTGTTTATGTTGTTAACTTTTTTTTTCCCCTTATAAAATTTAATAAATTTATTATTTTCCTTTTTTGAATACATTTCTTTTTGGGGTGTAAAATTTTTGGTGAAAATTATATATCAATTTTGCTGTTTTTAATGATATACACATTATCCCCAAGAGGGGCATCACAGTTGTTTTACTCTGGACAAAGTATGGTTTTGAAAAGGAAATGTCACCTTTTGGGGGGCCATTAAAGTGGTCACCCCTTTTTGGTATTACAGCATTCTATTGCAATATATTGCC